>JAIUZE010008113.1:0-17776 GCA_022085475.1 Heliosperma pusillum | reverse complement strand
ATCTCAGAGAGTCGAGTTTGGCTCCCTTGATGTGTGTCCTGCAACAAACCATATAACCATTATGTCACCCATCTCAACATTCATCATGCAACAAACCATAAAACCATTATGTCACCCGTCTTAACATTCAGCAAATGGTACGATGAGAAGCAACGACAGTAATAAAAATAAAAACTTCAAATCTCTTAATTCTTCAGATTGGTAAAAGACACTGTTAACAACCGGGGCCTTAGCATAACAAATACGTAAATATGGTATAATTCTGGAGAAAGTGAATCTTGTGATACTTATTATGTTACTAAAGTTTCGAGTTTTGTTACTCAAATTTTCTACACACAATGGCAGCAGCCTTGAACAGTATCATTTTACTTTGTTCACATCATTTAATCTTCAGAACAGTTGCGTTCTCCACGACCAAGCTGACACAAGGCTCACAATATCAGAACACAATGTCTTCCACAGCCTAAGCCAATTGACAGACCTCTCTCGGTGCCAATAATATCCCATAAACGATATTGGCATTCAAACTGACCATCTTAGGTAAATGCATAACATATTAAAAACTGAGCATCACAGCAACAATCAAAACTTGTGCACAATGCGCGAAATTTTCTGCAGTCTTCGGAATATCAGAAAATAGCCGCAAAATAGATGCTCCCTCTGATTCTTAGCAATCGCCCCATTTGAATAAAAAAACTCCTTACAAATCTTAAGAAGTGGGACAATTCCAAAGAATCGGAGATAGTACTAACTAATGATACCTATAAGGTTTCTAAAAGATAACCCAGAAATACGAAAGAGACTGGAAAGTATTACGCAGTTGAAGAAACACAGTAAATGATCAGTTGAGAGCATGGTGAATTGGTGATACCTAAACTCACAAACAATTTGTTCAAGAGGATCTTCATCGATAGAAACATCAAAGAAAACAAGTGTGTTTTCCTTTTTTGGCCATCTTCCCTTCACAGCTTGAAATTTAAGACAAGTTCCTTACAATCTGTTAACAAAAAAGGAAGACATCAAACATGATAGAACTTCAGAAATACGTGCATCCTATATTAGCAATAAGAAGCAAACAACATGGCATTCAGAAAAGTAGGCAAGATTCCAGATAATTACTCCAGAACCTTCGAAAGGTCCTCCAAAGTCCAAACCATCTCAAATTCATATCAACATATGCACACATTAGGGTGAAGGTCTTGGACACTTGTACATACCCAAGTGCCGGATAAGAGTGTCGATAATTAAACATCTAGCAGAATCAGAAACATGTACGACCCTAGAAGAAGAGTCAAAACTGAATACAACAATATGACATAGCTTCAACCTATTGTTGTATTCTTGTATCTGGTACAATCCCAAACCCAAGTCACTAATCCAACCTCTTCAAGTACTCTTTTCTCTTGAAAAAATTAGTACTCTATTATCTCTATTTTTATTTCCCTATTCTACCAATTAGAAGAAAAAATTGACATGCAACTACACACTCTTTCCCCCCATCCTCCAAATTATACGGTCTTAGTTTGAGAGGGCAGAGGTGAAGACGTGTTTCTTGGAGAAGTGGGGCACAGAGTTTGTCAAAATGTATGGAGGGAGTACGCAATGCTCTGTAACCTTTCCTGGGCATAACTATTCTCGGAAGCATTATAACAGCCTTCAATTACAGGCGCAATGAAAATAAGTAAATAACCAACAAATGTCTACCATCTTTGATAATTGAGCCTGAAATCCAACAGCAAAGCCAAGGTAAATGTAACCCCTAACTTTTGGAAAATCCACATTTATATAAAACCTACAATGACACGCCTATAAGTTATCACAGACTCACCAAACACAGTTCTATACTAAAGTAGGCATAATCTAGCAAACAGCAAATCCAGAGTAGGAAAGGTCATTTGCTGACTCGTTTCTGCCGATGAATTAAAGGAGAAAATAGACACTGAACTGCACTCCGATCTACGTATCACGATAAATGCATATTGATGACTATTTGAAAAGGCTACTACCCTGTACCTTGTCAACACAACAAAGAAACAAGACGCAGATGATCATCAAACAACTTCGACAAAGATAACTACAACAAGAAAGACTCTCATCAATCTGCATATACGCTTCCATTCTTAAGTTAGGAATATCTAAGAAACCCCAACTGCATAGGACAGACAATTGTTACATCGCCTCATCAACATCACATAGATTAAGATGCAACATAGTCATTAAACTATGTGAAACCTATGTTACCCGGAGCCCCGGACTCGGTTAGAAGTATCCAACACTGATGTCCAGATGTCGAATTCGTCTATTTTATGAAAAACAAAAGTCATTTTTTGGTCTAAAATGAAGTGTCAGAGTGTCCTGCCCATGTCCGAGAGTCAGAGTGCCCAACACAGGTACGTGAGGCACTATTGAAGAGTCCGAGTAACATTGCGTGAAACAAATACAATCAGAAACCAACTGTAAAGCCAATACAAAACTCCACAATTCACACATGTAGACATAATCTAGAAACGCAGAAATCCTAGAGGGTGCGTAATCGCTCGTTATCTTACAAATCAGCCATGAAAGCTCGAATTCTCCAAATATCAATCTGAAAACCTAAGTGTGTCATGAAATACAAAACAATTAAAAAATCATAGCAAAATTAAATGACAAGAGAGGAAGACACTGAATATTATAAAACCCGACAAGAGGGGGAGGCGGATAATCAGAGATGACGATAGAGATAAAGTGGCAGAGGAGAGAAAATGGAATATAAAAAAGGTCCTCTACTTCTATATTACAAAGCCCTCGAGTGTCTGGACTATCACAGCAATAAAGTTCAAATGACACTTCTTAAAATAATATAGATGAAAATACTTTTATGTTTCAAACCTTTCACATGAATAAGCAACAGGATAATAAACATGATCAAAAAAATTTGAAAAAACGCCCAAAAAAAACAAGACACTTCAGCTTATTAGACAAATTCATAAAATAATTTTCTTTGTTCAACATAACGATTCTAAACTCTCAAACAAAAACATTAAAACAGAAAAAATGTTACAGATAATGGGAATCTCAGCCTACCAACAAGTTTTAGCGCCTTCTCGGGCCAGGAATGTTCTGCATCTGTACAAGCTGCTCAAGAGATACCAAAGACCATTGTCCCTGGACTTGTGCTAAGACCTTCTGATTTAAAGAGTCCACGACTACACTCACACTTCCAAAGCTGTATATTTGATGATGATTGTGTAATCTTCCAGGTTTAGGTGTAAACAATAGCCCATGCTCCTGCGCATAAGCCTCTATAACTTCTTTCAAGCTCATCTCCGGCACACCATCTGCAGCAGCAGCTTGCTGCTGAGCAAGCCCGGCTTTTATCTGAGCCTCAAATTGTCTCTGCTCACGAGCCCTTAGGAAGCTAATGTTTTCTTTCACGCCAGGTTGCACCACCTCCAAGCCTTCCACAGCACGGTTCATCATATCAAGGCCAATATTGAGCAAGTGACGGACACGCTCATTAGCCAAAAGTTCAGATGGGATAAGCTCTTTCCATCCAAGATACCATTGCATAACCTCCTCAAAGTTCGGACTCGAACACAGCCAATGATACAGAACTTGATGCCATTTGCTGAAGAAGTGAATCTCCAACAAGCTGACCATGTGATGAATGGGCACAGCCGAAGCCCATGCCATGACCGCATAAAATTGATCGAGCTTCTGATTCGCAGGATTAACCTGGAATTCCTGCATAACAGTTATCAATTTAGGAAGAATGGACCTGACGATAAGTTGTTCCCAACTTGCAGCATCAAATACAGTCTTCCAGGGTGATAGAATGGTGTAGGCGGACGTATCACCAGGATGCCAATGTTGGAGGGCATTTCCTAATGTCACACGGATGGCCTGATAAAGACTTTCCAATTTCTGTCCAAGTAGTGGAAGCCAGGGATGAATCCAAACATGAATTGGAATCGTTTCTCGAAGAGGGTCCCATGATTTTACAGCTTCAGATAACTTTGGCATCACAATCATATCAAGTAGTGACTGAAGAACTGACGATGGTAGCAACTTTTCCCATAACTCTAGGAATCGAAGCATAGGTTCCGGATCTCTAGCTTGCCATGTGTTTATACCAGCTATTCTGACTGCAGGAAACACAACTTCATTGACCAACTGAGAATAAGGGGCAGCTGCATCCTCAAATATCTCATTTTGTTCATCTTCTTGCAACAAGCTCTTCCACAATATTATCACATCAACTCCATATGATGGGTTTTGGAGGGGATCCCATCCTTGGAACACTCTAATCAACAAAGGAAGTGCATATGAACATGCGATGCAAGACAAGTTACATATCTTGTACTCCTGATCATACCTCCCCTGCAATTCTGTCACAAACTTCGCAAGAATTTCTAAAGTTAATCTTCCTGAATTATGCTCCTCCTCAACAGTATCCAAAATCTTCAAAATTTCTTCCATGTTATCGATCTGCTTCTTTTCCTGTGTTGCCTTCTTTTGGAGCATTTCCTTCTCCAGCTGCAACACTACCACGGACTCCTTCTGATTAGTCAGATCCTTGTCTATCTTTTGTATATCAAGCTCTATTAAGTCCACTAGCAATCTGATATTGTGCTGCAGCTCAGGCATGGGTACATCACTTTCCCTAGCCTTCTCCTCCGCATTCAGGTTTTCTAGATTCGTCAAAACTCGAACCTGGGGACCTCTCATATCAACAACCTTTTGAAGCACCAATGGTGGCCCTTCTGCCTCTGCCTTCATAGCCAGCAACTCGTCTGGGGTAATTATATTTTCCCTCTCCTTATCACGTGTACGAGCATGCTTCTTCCAAAGGTTTTCCTGCTTCTTAACTGAAACTGGCTTTGCCTTTTCTTCAATCTGTTGAGATATATCCACCACTTTAGGCAAGTTCTTGCTCTCCTCGTAGTCGTTGAAACCCATCCCCATATTCTTCGGCCTCAACTTTACCTCAATTGGGGCAACAATACCTTGTGCATTCCTTCCTAATCCACCACCTCCATACCCCATTTTCTCAAGCAACCTCATCCCAATACCTTTTGTATGCGCCTCAAATCCCCCAACCCCATCCCCCAATGATTCCGCCCCTCTCCTCGCCCCTCCTAATTTTGACTTCCTGCTTGCACTACCCTCACTCATCTTCGCCTTCTCCCTTCGTTTCTCCGCACCTTCCTTAATCTTCTTCCCAAAAGCCGAAGGCAAAAACGCCTCCTCATCGTCAACCTTCTCCTCCGCCTCCCCCACTCCTAACCCCTTGCCCCCAAACCCTAACCCACCTGATCCCAACCCAGCACCCAAACCACTAGGAGCAAATCCTAGACCAGAACCTGAACCAGAACCAGTACCACTAGGGTTAAACCCCAGCCCAACACCCTCATTCCTTTCCTCTTTCTCCGCCTCCTCAGTAGGCGCAACAGAACCGGTGGAAATAAAATTAACAGGTTTCGTATAATCCGCCTTTTTAACCAAAGCACCCTTCTTTCTCCTCTTCTTTTTGCCATCATCATCATAATCATCATCATCAGAACTAGCAGATGCAAAAACACCATACAAAACATCATCTCTAGACTGAACGGCTTTATCTTTTCGCTTTTTGTAATAAAATTCACCTCCTATAAACTGCCCTCCTTCATAATCTTTATCTAACCCAAACTTTTCCATTTCCTGATACTCATCCATATTCTAAGCTCTAAATAGGGAAACTAAAATACGATAAAAAAAATCACGAATAAAAGAGAGTAAAGATACTTCACCAGAAAGTTAGGGTTTTGGGCGCCTCGGGAATGGACAAATTGACGAATTATTAGGGTTAATTCAGAAACAAAAGCTCCAAACCGATGTAAATAATTGAATCGATGAAAATGATCAATTATTAGGGTTAATTAATCTCCGCAGTAATATTTCAATCACGATAATATAAATATCGTCGTCGGCGTTGATTTGTGGAAGTAATTGATTGATGCAAACGATTCTGAGTGATGAATGCTGATGATGAACTAATTAGGGTTTTAGTAGACAGTTTAAACGGGATTTTGATACGAGTAGTTCACCAATCATTCTAAGATGAATTGGGGATTTAAATAAGACAAATTTAAATATTGAGACTGCTCTTTTGAATTTGGGGCTACAGAGGAGAGACTAGAGTTTCTTAAAGTAAAACCACACCGGCATAAATTCCAATGTTATATACTTCACAAATTCTTATTTCAGACGGACTAATTCCGTCTGAAAAATAAGACGGGATTATATTGCCACTTTTTGATAAAATGTAACCACAACTTATATCAACTTGTTTTCAATAGTGGTTACATCTAACTGTAAAGTGGTTACAAAATCCCGTCTTATTGCTTCAGACCAAAATGGTCCGTCTGAAGCAAGACCAACTGTATATACTTAGCTGATTATATAAACCGAAAATAGAGGAATTCAATATAATGAAAGCATTATTAAAATAATGGATTAATTGTTGAAAATATCCTTATATGTTTCAGTTTTTAAAATTTAATACCTTATCAACCCTTGTGTGTTTCAGTTTTTAAAATTTAATACTTTATCAAAAAAAAATTTAAAACTTAATACCTTGGCACCTTAATGAATTCAGACAAAAAGAAGATTAATTACCCATTATACCCCTACTTTATATACTCACTCCTATTCTGAGCATTGTTCTCCTTTCCATTTGGCACAAATTTTAAGATTTTGAATTAAATAACCAAAAGTAATGTAGTGGGGTAAGGTGATTGGAGAGAGAATGTATTGTGGGGTATTATTGTGGAGTGAAGTGATTAAAATAACGGAAAATTCACATGGTACCCTCGAGGTTTGCCGTTTTGCACGAAATACCCAAAATTTTGATCTAGAAAACTTTAAGAGGTCATAACTCGTGTTTACAATATCAGAAAGTGACGATTTTTTTTTTCAAATCGATCGTCTTTCCAAGTACTACGATTTGAAAAAAAAAATTGTCGAGTTCGGAATTCGTAACTAAAAGATATGCTTGCTCAAAGTTTGTTCGGTCAAAAAAACTTTGACATGCAATAACTCCTAGCTACGGGATCCAAATACAATAAAAAAAATTTTCAAATCGTAGTTCTCGGAAAGATGATCGATTTGAAAAAAAAAATCGTCACTTTATGATCTCGTAAACACGAGTTATGACCTCTTAAAGTTTTCTAAATCAAAATTTTGGGTATTTCGTGCAAAATGACAAACCTCGGGGGTACCATGTGAATTTTCCGTTAAAATAATTATTGTTGTGGGGTAAGGTGATCAAAATAAGATAAAGTATGAGTATTGTGAGGTATTGTAGTGGGGTAATGTGATTAAAATAAGTATAAAAGTTTACCAAAAAAGGAAAAGGGGAAGGTATTGTGAATAAACGAAAATAAAAAGGGGGAACATTGCTCAGAATAGGAGGGAGTATCATATTTGAACACTCTCAACACTCATTCCTCTCCAAGTAATTTTACTTGTTTTCCCCAAAGTATCTTCAAATTACCAACAATCTCAACACTCATTCCTCTCTTGTTTTACATCGATCCTCTATAGTAATAGAAGATCAACTCTCTTGGTTATCAAAGGATCAATCATTGATTGTTAAGTAAGCATTGTCACTCTCTCCTCTTTTAATTTCATTTAAAATTTCTATATTAAACCCTAGTTTCTTCCTCTCTTCTTGATTATTAAGGATCGATCATTGATCAACTTGTCTTTATTCCTCTCTTCTAGAGTCGAAAGAAAAGGGTACTCCTTTTTTAGAACTCTTGTAAAATTGCAAATCTTCTTTCAAAATGAATGCTTCACTTTTTAGGATGTTCTTCTCCTTCATTAGCTCGTAAATAACATTCATTTGCCACTCAATTTGTGCTTCATCAACCCATCGCAAAAACATACATCCTCTAAAATTGGTTTCCGGGTTGTAAAATTTGTGATAGGATATATCGCACACCTATGCAAAGATAAATTTTCCTAGACACAAATAAATGTAGTACGAGGGGTCGAACACAAGGAGACGGGAATTTCGTTATGAAATGCTATGAATGGACTACTATCAAAGTCGATTTAATGGGTTGGTTTGGTTTGATGTTTAGCTAACTATGATGTAAATTCAATAATATTAAAAGAGTCTAGGGGAGTCGGGTCACTCATGCAAATACGTAAATGCTCATGTTAAACATAGGAATTCTTAATATTGTTAATTGTTTAGGCTAAAGACACTCATCTCTCGATATTAGTGTCAACCTTAGGTCGAGTCCTAGAGAACTTTCGTTATAACTAGAGTCGTCCTACTACACATGCTTAGTCTAATCCGATTCTGTGCCTCTCGACTTTTGAATTAACAAATTTAATCAATGCAATTGGCCAAATAACAATGATTAACAAAACAATACAAGCATGTGATAGAAACAATTTATCAATATTAGTTCATCCTTATTTTAACATTTACAACTTACTAATTATGCATGACTTCCTTAATCCCTAGACAAATGAAATTACTCACTCATGTTAATAATTAAACTAATACTAAGCATGATGAATATGAAATTATAAAGGTAAACAACTTGTTAATAAAATGTACTACACTAAGTGAATGACAAACTAACAGTTCTAATGTAGAAAACAATGAAACTATGATTAACTAATGCTACGATTTAACTAAATGATTCGTAAGGTAAATGACGGAAATGAATACTAACATAAAACTAGAATTAGGATTACCGCAATAGAGAAATATAACTCGAAAATGAAGAACAAATAACCCAAATGCTTGAATGGAAAGATTGAATTACAACTTTGAAATGTAACCAAGTGTTTGACAAAGTGATAACTAAATGTTTAACTAATTATGAAACTAAAAAAAACTTGTGTGCTAAAGCTATGAAAGATATGTGAAATATGAGTAAAAGATATGATAAAAGATATCCCCAAGTGTCGAAGTCCCTCTCCTTTATATAGGGAGAGGGGACTTGAAACGCTTAAGTCACAGAAACCAAACCCCGATCGGGGTTTCCAGGCCCCGATCAGGGCCTCCTTAATCCGAGTATATTGTCTTAATTCCCCCATTTAATGCTTAAGGAATCCTAAGCTATGCCTTTAAACACCTTAATTCTCCGGTTAATTGCATAGTTTAGGGTTTCCTTGAGCATCTAAAGGAGTATCCTATGCTTGAGCTTGTGGACTACTTGCTTTGGGCTTCATTTTTGGTTTTCTTTCATTTTCATTTCAATCCATTTGACAAATCTTCATGCTTGGCTTGTCCTTCTCCTTTCATGGTCCATTCTTGTTTCCATTAGCTTGTTGGACTTTGGTGCTTGCTAATTATGTTAGGAAAAAGCCTCTAAATACTTAGATTCCTACAAAACATAGCAAAAACGAGCAATGCACCTCGAACACGTAACTAGCTAATAAAAATACTAAACAAAGTATAGTAATCATGTAAAATCGAGTTAATTAAGGAGTAAAATCATATAAAAACTAGACATATCAAATTCCCCCAAGCTAAACCTTTGCTTGTTCTCAAGCAAGCACATAAGACTAAGACAAGAGAGGAAAACAATGAAGTCCCCACAATTGCAATATCCAATTTTAAACTATCAAGCATAATGACTCAAATCCCGAAACAACATGGGCATAAGGATAATGCAAAAACATGGATGAGATTTACATGGCGATGTAGCATGAAAGACTTCAATTGAACTTTTTGGCTCTTGCATGATCTTTTGACTTATGGACTCTTACGATACTCTCAAACTCATTTTATTGTGAAAGGATTTTTGTAAGTAGCACTCACCTATTCTCGACTCATGAGAGTGTGCCCGCAATCTAATATGGTAAAAATTTCAAAACTACAAGCCACAAATATTCAAATGCAAGCATGAAA
Source organism: Heliosperma pusillum (assembly GCA_022085475.1). NCBI lineage: Eukaryota > Viridiplantae > Streptophyta > Magnoliopsida > Caryophyllales > Caryophyllaceae > Heliosperma > Heliosperma pusillum. The sequence goes on along the minus strand of JAIUZE010008113.1, from coordinate 7,878 downwards.
AGGAAGCCATAGGTAAGAAGAAGATTAGTAAGAGATGGGTAAGAAAGGGGAACAAATGATTTATGGTATATGGAGCTATGTCAAGCTAGCAACAACCATATGTAAGGATGCTCAATCCCAAAACTATCCCAAAATTTTCAATACAATTTTTAAGAAAAACTCTCCAAAATATATGCATAAAACATGAGAGCTTCTTAAATCTTTTTTTCTCTTTTTTTTTCATACAAGATATGCTTCTTTTTTCATTTCATGCTTCTTTTTCTTTCTTTTTCTCTTTTCTTTTTCTTTCTTTCATTTCCATCATTTTTTCATCATTTTTTTTCTCAACGCATTAAGACCAAGCTCACAATGATATTTCAAAATACAACAAATCCTAAATGAGCATCCAAACACAAATTAATCAAGGCTACTAGCTCAACAAGGTAGGCAATTTATATGTAGCTAAGGTAAATTTTTGTGAATGGGTTCAAAAAGGCAAATTTATCATGTGAATGGCTCCAAAATGCTAACAAATGAATGCATGCTTATAAAGAAATGAAATTAAAACTATACTTGTGCGTAATTGATGTAGCACAAACCATAAGGAGACCTACACTCACCTAAGAGAGACCGAATATGGATGTATCGATCTAAAGAGGCTCTACCTTACCAATGTGTGGCTTGCCAAAAGTCAAGATCAAGCTTATTAGGTTCAATTTCAATCTTCCACCTACTATGTCAAGACATCCCCATGAATGCAATTATCCCGTCAAATAATAGAGAATCATTAGCTATTAAGCTAAAATTGGGATATACAAATATGTACAACTATGTAAACCATGACCAAAGTAGGCAAACAAAGCATATGAAGCACACAAATTTCAAAATTTCATAAATTTTCTAACTAAATGCAACTACTAACTAAAATGCAAATGCAATTCCCCCCCAAGCTAAACACAACATTGTCCTCAATGTGCCAACATGTAAATCACCCAAGCTAACCGTAAAAATGGTTCAAAGCACAAAACAGGGAAGACAGAAGGTTAATATTTAATGGGGAGTGGGAAAAAAAAACTAGAATGCAAAGGAAAGCAACTTACTAAACTAGCTAGCCTCCCCCAAGCTAGTATAAATATGGGGGAATCCTCCAAAGCGATGAAGGAAATGATGTTACCTTGAGTTGAAGTAAAAATATAAAAACGTAATATAACAATAAATATAATAATAATAATAATAATAATAATAATAATAATAATAATAATAATAATAATAATAATAATAAAATAAAAATAAAAATAATAAAATACTAATCTAAATGATAAAATTATTAGTAGTAATATAATATACTAATAAATATATTAACAATAGTAATTAAAAAATAAAAATTTATGTATAATTTAATTATATAATTATATAAATAACAATTATAATAAATATAACTAATAATTATAATAAATATTATAATAATAGTAATCAATAGTAATATCAATACTATATTAATATAATCTAATAATAATCTAATAAGATATATAAAAAATAAAATAGTAATATAATAATAATAATAATATAAAATATTAATATAAATGATAACATTATTAATAATAATATAATATAGTAATAACTATATTAAAAATAATAATTTGATTAATAATAATAATAATAATAATTTGGGTTATCGGATAAGAATAATCCAAACTATAACCGCCCTGCTCAAAATAATCTCAGTTATTCATTATCCCGTAATATTCTGATTTATTCCGTCATTTAGCTTGTAATGCTTTCTTCCTGTGAGTGATTGGTTATCACAGGTAACTTTAACCTTTTCGAAGTCAACTTTCTTTTCTTTTATCTGTTCATTCATTCCATCTTTTTAACTCCATGTTCTTCTTTTGCCTCAGTGTTCTTCATTCGATATCTATTGAATCAAATAACCTAAACATTCAAACGCTAAACTTCATCCAATTTCATGATCTACTCCAATCCCAAATCACACAACTAACAAAACCCCTCTACCAAACCCTATAATTTCCTTTCAATTCAGCTCAATGAAACAGGCACGCAATAACTCAATCAAATCGCAAAAACTCAAAGAATACAATAAACAAAATCAAATCTTTTTACCAACCCACGTCAAATTTCAGAATTAGAAACGTAAATCCAAACACAATCGATGATTAAGCAAACAAAGAACAAATTTTAGGGTCTTTGTGTCACTGTCAAAATTTCTCTTCAGAACCGGCCGGATAAGGTCACTGTTGTCTCCTCAGCCTGCGCTTGTCATGAAAGCTCTCAAGGAACCGGAACGTGACCGGAAGAGGACTATGAATATTAAGCATACTCGAAATAGTTCACTTGATGTTATTGAGATTGTTAAGGTTATGATGTTATTGAGATTGCTAAGGTTATGGAGGGAGATGGTGAAATTGTGAGGGATGAATGATCAGTGAGGAAGGGTAGGGGAAGAAGATGACAAAGTAAAGAAGGTAACCTGTTTAACAGGTTGTCCTTCCACCAAAGCATTGAAAGTTAAATGATGGAATAAATTAGATTATTTCAGGATAAGGAATAGTATAGAGTATTTTAAGCAGGACTGTCATAGTTTGGATTATTCTCGTCAAATAACCCTAATAATTTGGCCAATAATCTGTTGCTGAGTTCTTTCATGAATCTTTGCATAGAAATACTTGGTAGAATTATCACCTTGAGATATGTTATCTACTTTGGGTCAGCTTGAAGATAGTCATTTATGTTTTTTTAAGCTTTACATAATTAGTAAGAAAAACCTTTTTATGATGAAGCAAGAGAGGAGAAAGCTTTTGATCCTGAATAAACCTCTGCCAGCTAGTAAGAGCTTCTTTAGCAGCCTTCACTCTCTAAGAAATGTCATTAAAACTGGTCTTATGAAGCTTAAGAAGATCCTTCTTAACAGCTTTCAGCTTAGAGAAGAATCTAAAACTCTCAGATCCCAGAACTCTTCTATGCCAAGCCTCTTGAGCAATATATCTATACTGAGGATGCTCAAACCTGTGGATAATGAGGAAATTAAGGCTGTTGTTTTTGGGATAGGGTATGACAAAAGTCCAAGCCAGATGGTTTTTCATCTGGTTTCTTCAAATCTTCTCTAAAGTTGGGGAACTCTCATATCAACTACCTTTTGAAGCACCAACGGTGACCCTTCCGCCTCTGCATTCATAGCCAGCAACTCGTCTGGGGTAATTATATTTTTCCTCTCCTTATCACGTGTACGAGCATGCTTCTTCCAAAGGTTTTCCTGTTTCTTAATCCATACTGGCTTTGCCTTTGCTTCAATTTGTTGACATATATCCACCACTTTCGGCACGTTCTTGCTCTCCTCGTAGTCGTTGAAACCCATTCCCATATTCTTTGGCCTAAACTTTACCTCAATTGGGGCAGTAATACCTTATTCATTCCTTCCTAATCCACCACCTCCATACACCATTTTCTCAAGCAACTTCATCCCAATACCTTTTGTATGCGCCTCAAATCCCCCAGCCCCATCCCCCAATGATTCTACCTCTCTCCTCACCGCTCCTAATTTTGACTTCCCGCTTGCATTACCCTCACTCATCTTTGCCTTCTACCTTCGTTTCTCTGCACCTCCTTAATCTTCTTCCCAAAAGGCGAAGGCAAAAACGCCTCCTGATCTTCGACCTTCTCCTCCGCCTCCCATAATCCTAACCCCTTGACCCAAAACCCTAACCCACATGACCCTAACCAAGCACCCAAACCACTAGAAGCAAACTGTAGCCTAGAACCAGAACTGGTGGAAAAGAAATTAACAGGTTTCGAATAATCCGCCTTTTTAACCAAACCACACTTGTTTCTTCTTTTCTTTTTGCCATTATCATCATAATCATCTGAATCAGAACTAGCAGATGCAAAAACACCATACAAAACATCATCTCTAGATTGAACCTCTATATCTTTTCGCTTTTTGTGACAAAAAGCACATTTATCTGACCCAAACTTTTCCATTTCCTGATACTCCTTCATATTCTAAGCTCTAAATAAGAACAAAAAATTACGATAATAATAATGAATAAAAAAGATAAAAGATATATCACCAGAAAATCAGGGCTTTGGGTGCCTCACGTGAAAATGATCAATTATACGATACGATATTAATCACAATGATACGATATGATTTGAGGAAGAATGCAAGTGAGGTTGCTTATAAATTTATGAAGTTTGCTCACAAACTATAAGAATTCTTCCGTCTTCCATTGATCTTCATGAGAACACCACCAATTTTCCAATAAATTTATGATTTTCGAATTTTATAAACTTAATTTACATTTACAAATTTTAAATGATAAAAGATGAAATGATTTTAAAATTATATGCGAAAAGTGATTTTTAGAGGATGTTAAAATTATTCTACATTCTCATTTGGAGGGCAATGAATGTTATTTTTAAACCCAATTGCTAGTCAGTTGTCGACATTTACAAATGACGAAAATATTTTTTTCATCTTGAACACTTCAATTCTTTAAACTAATTGACAAACAGTGTAATCGAGTAATCTATACAATACCCCATCCGTCCCAATAATTTGTTTGCCTTTGATTAAAATACCTCTCACAAAGAATACAAAAGACAAACAAATCAATTAAACCGAGGGTGTATAAATTAAAGACAACTTCAAGTATTTAATTTATTCCAACATAGCACCTTTATAATCCATTAACTTATGAGTAATTGATTTATAGGCAATTTAAAACATTTAATTTATTTCAACATGACACCTTTATAATCCTTAACATATGAGTAATTGAATATTAATAATTGTTATGAAACGTATTATGTGAATGTTGTTTTATGATCCATTATAATACTTTATCTAATTAGGTTTCTGACATGAAATGTATTATATATACCCCTAAATGAGATGAATAAACTAACCCTATTGAATCTTCCCCTTGATTTCTCTCTCTACCGTTTTCCATATTTCTTATTCTATAACACGTTATCAGCACGACTCTACAAAACAAAGCTAAATTACCATTTTCTCGGTTTTTCTTACCTTTCTTTCTATATTTTTATATGCGTCATAATTGATTGTTCTCTATTTCTTTGAGAAATCTATCCATCTTGCTAATTGTTTGTGTTTTTCATCCTCCAACAATTAGGCAGCCCACTTAATTGTTGTTCAATTTGGGCGGCGGAATAAGAGACATATCAAGACTTAGACCATCTCCAACCATAAACTTTTCTCATCCGCATCCTGCTCTCTCTCATCACTTCTTACTCATCCACCTCATTATTTCTCAACTTTTCAATTAACAACCAAATGACTCCTCTAACAATGATTTAGACTTATTCATCATCCCACTCTCTTTCATCATTTTATCTCTCTTACTTTAATATACCCCACACAATTTTTATATTTAAAATTTATTTAAGTAATTTACTCGGGTTTTTTAGTCGGTAATTTTTCGATAAATTTGTGATAAAATTAAGTTTTTTTTAAGTAAGACGTTAAAAAAAGTACATGAGTATTTCGAAAACATAAAGGGCATTATATTTAAAATATTATTTTACAAGACTACATTAATACAATAATTAAGAGAACATAAAACGATAAAGGAAATACATTAAATTAAGAGTCTGCTTAAAATAAAATAATACAACATTAGTTAGAGTCACCAAATTTTTGCCAAATATTTTCAATTAGATCTGCTCTTAGATCTTGGTGTGCCCTTGCATTTCTTATACAATTCCTGTTTTGAATGTATGCAGTTATAAGAGTTTATAACCTAGTTCATACTCAGGATCATCGACAATAACTTGATCTTCTTCATTCCCGTTATTGTGGAACTGAGTAGGGTCGGAGTAGTTAGCATACGTATCTCTTTCATCCTCCACTATCATGTTATGCATTATGACACAACATGTTAAAAATTTTCACAGCAGGTGCTCGTTCCAAGTAAGTGCTAGTTTAAGAATAACTGCAACTCTAGCTTGTAGTACGTACGCTCACTCAACATCTTTACGAGCCGCTTTCTGACGCTATGCAAATAATCTATCTTTAGGTGTTTGTGGGAGTGAAATTGATTGTATGGATGTCGCCCATTGTGGATAGATCATATCGGTTAAATAATAGCTCGTGTTATAATGGTTTTCATCAACCATATGGTTAACACGAGGTGCACGCCAATTCATCATATAATCAAAAATAGGAGAACGATGAAGTACAGTCAAGTCATTACAAGACCCAGGAATCCCAAAAATAGAATGCCATATCCAAAGGTCTTGTGAGACAACGACTTCAAGAATGACAGTCGCTCTACCACTACGACCTTGATACATCCCCCTCCAACCAACCGGGCAATTCTTCCATTGCCAATGCATGCAATCAATACTTCCCATCATTCCGGGGAAACCTCGTTGAGCACCAATTTGTAGAAGCCTTTGAAGATCATTTGCATTAGGTGAGCGTAAGTAATGTGCTCCAAATGCTTGTATAACGGGTTCAGTATATAATTCTAATGCTGCTTGAGCTGTTGTTGTTTCACCAAGCGTGCAGTACTCATCCGTTCTATCTGCTCCTTCTCCATATGCTAACATGCATAAGGTTGCACTGCATTTTTGCAAAGATGATATTGGCAATATACCACTTCCATCAGTGCCTGGATTAAAAAATGTATCATAGGCTTCCGCTGCTAGCACTAGGCGAAGGAATACATGTCGGTGCATTCGAAATCTACGACGGAACAAGTTTTAATGTAGGTAGGATTAGGAGAAAAGTAGTCGTTGTAGAGGTTCTCGTGACCATTTTCACGATTCCTCTCAATGTACCTTCTTTGATGAGGACGTCTTCGATTTCTGATAATTTGAGGTACTTGAGATATAACTGTGAAAATAACTTCTTCTACTATTTCATTTTCATAATCTTCCTTACTATAAGATGAAGATGAAGATGATGATGATGAGAACTCAAATACAAAATCCATTTGAGGTGAAAAAAATGGAAGAGGAGTGTGATGAATAATACAACGAAGACGTATATCTATATACAGATAAGACATGTATCACTATTAAGAGAACATGAAAAGACTATACTGTGGAGTGTAAATACAGAAACTATAATATGACATGCATTACATATAAATGAGATGTTGGATAACTTTAATAATTAAACAAACTATGAAATACAACAGTTTGAAAATGAATTGACAACACTCTGAAAACAACAAGACAAGACAAATCTCTGAATTTGAAAAGACAACACTCTGAAAACGACAAGAGTGGACAACACTCTGAAAACAAAAAGACAACACTCTGAAAATGAGAATACAACACTCTTAAAACAAAAAGACAAGAATTTAGTTATTTTGCAAATCATGAAGTAGTGATAATTTTCATTGTTCTTCCGACGGTGTTAAATCATTCCTTGATTGTAAAGATTGATATGCATTCCATTTGTAAATCCTTTCGTCTTACTTTATCTTTTCTTGGGCAACCACAAATTGCCGAGCCCTCATCTCCATCTTTTTATCCTGATAATTTTTCCTTTCCCATTGCAGTTTTGCATCATTGATCTTTTTGTCACTAAAACGGTTACCCAAACGGTCAATGCTTTCAGCCAAATAAGCAAACTCACCTACTTTTATTTTCCCTTTGTTCTTTTTAGCTGCTTTTATACCCTGAGGACGTTGCCTGCCTATACTTTCTTCATCGTCTCTACTATTTGGTGTGGAAAATTCGCCTTCATTAAGCCGAAATCTCTTACCACTACCATTCGAGTCAGGGTCACTACCAAATGTAGAAGTATTTGGATCAGGATATTCTTCATCATCAACATACATAGTTTTTTTAGACATATTTTTTCGAGAATTATTGCTTGCATTGATCCCAATATAGTCGTTAACATAGCCT
>JAIUZE010008112.1:0-128339 GCA_022085475.1 Heliosperma pusillum | reverse complement strand
AAAATATTAAGACGGAAAATTTATGACGGTTTGAATTTTAAAATATTAAGACGGAAAATTTATGACGGTTTGAATTTTAAAATATTAAGACGGAAATAATATATGTTGGTCAATTAATGATAAAGGGCAAAGAAGTAATTATGGGGGGCGGGATGAGTAAATTGGGGGGCGGGGTTTAGCAAGCCCCATAAGAAAATAGGGAAGAAATAATCTACTCAGACGGAGTATTTATGATAAATTTCCAATGCTACCTTTTGCTTTAAAACTTTATGGCTAACCCAAATTGGATCCACCAATCCACCATGACTTTTTCTATTATAACAATACTATCAATTTAATCAATTACATTGACTCTTTCCTATCTCCCGGAGTCCAGGGCTTTACCTTTAGTGGGGGCATGGCGGGTCGGACCTAGTCTAAATTTCTTTTTGGGTCTTTAAGCAAGCCAATAGGCGGCTTGTGCTTGGGATTAAGGACCTTAGGTCCTTAGCCAACCCGAGCAAGTTCATGGGTCTAGATAGGCTTTTAACAGGCTGATAGGGCCGCAATGAATTGGTCTGACGGAGCCAACATATGTAATTAACGACCTCAAATCTCTAATATCTTTTCCACACAATCCGTATAATATCACCCAGTTTGAGCCAATTCATACGATTAAGTCGTGCACTCATAATTGTCGCAACTAAAAACTAAAACATACTCAACTAATTTTTCTCTCACCTAAATTTCAGTCTCGAGCCAATCCCAAATATATTAAACAGAAAGTCTTACTTGCGACGGGGCGACCCGTCACAAGCTTGTGACGGCTTAAGCCCTTCTCACAAAGAACAAGTGAGAGTGTGTTAAATTTCATAATCGAGTCTGGGTCCTACCCGAACTAGGGAGAGAGAGTTCACTTTATAAACCTAAGGGGGTTCCACTCTAAAACCAATTGGCAATAGAGGGAGTAGCTCATTGTCTTATAAAGTGGTAAACTCTCCTCAGTTCGGGTAGGACCCAGGCCCGATTATGAAATTTATTGAATGAATAGCAGTAGCAATACAACGTTGTACTTATACAACACTAGAATATATCTTTCCTAACTAAACACCGCCCCCATTTTACTCATCCCGCCCCTAAAATTTATTTCTTTTTCCAAGTTTACCCTTTTCTCTAAAATATCTTTTTAAGCTTATATTTTATCAGTAAATCCAAAATAAGAGACGGTGACCCATTTTACGATTATTTTTTTAGTTCGTACAATATGGGACACCAATTTCGAAGAATAGGATTGACGAATAACATTAACTTTTTACTGAAGAATATTATCGTTTAAACGTTAATTTTATATATTATTTAACGATAATTAATAAAACAACAAACAATCATTTTAATTTTTCAAAAATAAAATCCTCCGTAACATTTAAAACAGAAAAACTTCAAAAGGATATAACTTTGCGATCGGGTGTCCGTTTTCGATGATTTTTTTTTTTCAAATCGCTTATCTCGACGAGAGAACGCAATGGTAAAAAAAAATATCTTTAGTGGCCAATTTGTGTAAAACACACGAACTGGCCAAGGCCAATTCATGTGGTTTACACGAATGTGCCTAGGCCAGGTCGTGTAAATCACACGAATGGGCCAAGCCGATTCATGTGACTTATACGACCTGGCCTAGGCCCATTCGTGTAAACCACATGAATTGGCCTTGGCCAGTTCGTGTGTCTTACACAAATGGGCCACTAAAATTAATTTTTTTTACCATTGTCTTCGTCTCTTTGAGATATGCGATTTGAAAAAAAAATCATTGAAAACGGACATCCGGGCGCAAAGTTATGGCCGTTTGGAGTTTTTCTGTTTTTAATCATCATTTTTTTTGTAAAATTTAAATGGTTGTTATCCGGTAACGTTGGTGATATTAATTATCGCTAAAACGATAATGTTGTTCGGCATTTCAATTGTTTTGAAATTAATGTCTTTCACTATTGTTCGAATTAAAAAAAACTATGGTAAAATAGTTCACCGTCATTCATTTTCGATTTACCGATTAAAATTAAATTTAGCAAAATGTTTTAGGGAGAAGGGCAATTTTTTGCGAGAAAAGTAAAATAAGGGCGATCTTTTGCAATTTTGGAAGCGGTTTTTTAAATTTTGTAATTGGAAAAAAAAAAAAAAAAGAGAAAATAAGGTGTTGGGTATTAAATGGAGTTTTTATTATTAAAGGGTGCAAGGGTAATTCATAGGGGCGGGATGAGTAAAACTAGGGGTGGGATATAGCAAACCCCATAATAATATACTCCAAATCAAATAATATATACAGCTGCTATATGACAATATTACGATACTATGAGATATCACAATATCGTCTTTCTACACTCCCCCTCAAGTTGGGACACTTGGTATGCAAATTCCCAACTTGAACTGAAGATACTCGAATGCCTTCCCTCCAAGCGCCTTTGTGAAAAGGTCCGCTACTTGCTCTTTGCTCCGTATATGTGAGGTAGAAATGGTTCGATTGACTAGATGATGACGAATGAAGTGACAATCGATTTCTATATGCTTAGTACGATCATGAAAAACTGGGTTTTTGGCAATGTGTAAAGCGGCCTGGTTATCGCAGAAAACTTGCATTGGTTCACTGTGATCGATCCCAAGCGAGTGAAGAAAAGACTTTATCCAGATTAGGTCACTCGTCACTGCTGCTAGTGCACGATACTCGGCCTCTGCCGTGGACCTTGCTACGGTCGTTTGCTTCTTCGCCTTCCAATAAATAGGCGAGCTTCCTATTGCAACAAAATACCCGGTGAGTGACCTTCTTGACAAAGGACAACTTGCCCAATCGGAGTCGGAATACCCACGCAAAACCATATCACAATCTTTGTTGATTACAATCCCTTTTCCTGGGCTGCTTTTAATGTAACGTATCACTCGAAAAACCGCTTCAAGATGGTCTTTTCTTGGGGCATGAATGAACTGAGCCAAGGTGTGCACGGCATACACCAGGTCTGGTCTTGTAATTGTCAAATATATTAGTCTACCCACCAACCTTCTGTACTTCAGTGGGTCGTGAAGAATGTCGCCCTCCGCTAGTGCCAACTTATGATTCGGTTGGATAGGAGTAGTCATTAGTCTTGCCCCTTCCAAACCGGCTTCTTTTATTATCTCCAAGGCGTATTTTCTTTGACTAAGAAAAAGTTCTTTCGACCCGTGTGCAACTTCAATTCCCAAAAAATATTTGAGCTTCCCGAGGTCTTTAATGCCAAAACTACGATCGAGAAAAGCTTTGAGACGGTCATTGGCTTTGTCATCGTTGCTCACAATAATCATGTCATCAACATACAACAATATTCCAAGAAAGAGTCTGTCTTTGTTGTAAGTAAACAATGAATAATCTGCTAGTGACTGTATAAAACCATACCTGGTCAAAGACTCCGTCAACTTGGCAAACTAGTTTCGCGAAGCCTATTTCAAGCCATATAACGATTTCACAAGTTTACACACCTCATTCGTTCCGTTTGTTTCAAAACCCGATGGCATCTTCATATAGACTTCTTCATCTAAATCACCGTGAAGGAAGGCATTATTCACATCTAACTGAGTAATCGACCACCCTTTTGCGGCTGCCACCGCAAGTAGACACCTGACGCTTGTCATTTTAGCTACTGGCGCAAATGTTTCGGGGTAATCGATTCCTTCAACTTGAGTGTAGCCTTGTGCGACCAGCCTCGCCTTATAGCGTTCAATAGTTCCGTCTGCTTTATATTTCTTTATATACCCATCAACAATCGATTGGTTTCTTCCCACTTGGCAGTGTGACCACTTTCCATGTTCCATTCATTTCGAGTGCATTCACTTCTTGTGCCATTGCCTTTCTCCATTCCGCCTTTTGAGCTGCCTCGAAATAGTTTCGTGGTTCATGAATGGCATCCACTCTTGCTAAAAAATTCCCGTGAACATCAGAGAAACAATTGGTTGTAACATAATTTGCTAAAGGGTAACGAGTACCTTTCTTTGTTGATGTCGATTGGACTGAATGAGCTGGCGAGATGGGGTTTTTAACGCGTGTTGATTTGCATATGTAGTCCTTTTTCCAATATGGCTCGAATCTTTGATTAGTGTCGCGACCTACCTGTTCGTTTTCATCATTAACTCGCGCGGTTCAGTGGCTGTTTCTATGTCGTCTGCAATCTTGATATTCTCATGCTCACTCTCCTTGCCGTCGGAAATGCTTCCCCTGTCCTCCATGTTATCATAACTAGTATCCATGGTATTGTGTACTGGATGTGTGGAAATAGGGATAGGTGCTGGAATTTCATTTCTATGCGCCTCAATTATATCCGAAAAAGGGAAAACATGCTCAAAGAATACGACATCTCTAGAAACAAAAGTATTTTTAGCTATAGATCGTAAACCTTCCAACCCTTCTTACCTTGTGGATAACCAATAAAAACACACCTTTTGCCTCATTCAGGAAATTTGTCTCGGGACTTATCCTTATTGTGGTCATAACAAAGACTACCGAGCACTCGTATATTATCAAAACATGGTTTTTCACCATACAAAATTTCATAGGGGGTTAAACCGTCAAGAAGGCGAGTCGGTGTTCGATTGATCAAGTATGCCGCAATCTGGACACATTCCCCCCAAAAATAAATAGGTAGATTGCTTTGGAAACGAAGTGCTCTCGCATTTTCCAAGATGTGTCGGTGTTTTCTTTCTACCCTTCCATTTTGTTGGGGGGTGTCGGTATTACTAGTCTGGTAGATTATTCCGTTATCATTATAGCACTCTTTAATTGTCCCGGAAAGAAACTCCGTTCCATTATCACTTTGTACTATTTTTACTTGTTTCCCAAACTGTGTTTGTACCATTTTACAAAAATTTATTATTACCTATTGACTTCTCCCCTATCTTTCATTAGGTATACCCATACTCCCCTACTTCGGTCGTCTACGATGGTGAGAAAGTAATGGGCTCCTGATAGACTAGATGTACGATACGGTCCCCAAATATAACAATGGATTAGAAAAAACAAATCAACACTCCTTTTATTATTAGGCTTAAAAACTGACCGAGTTTGTTTTGCTCGACAACAAGGATCCCAAATATCACGAGGGTTCCAAATTAAATCACAACCAACTAAACTTGAAAAAGATGACAAAATACTGTTCGACGGATGTCCGAGTCTTTTATGCCAAAGTCGTGCATCTCCATTACTGCTAGTCCTTGCCGTGACTTCTCGTCCATCCTCCTTCAAATAATAAACCCCATCTTTCTGTTCACCCCGTCCAATCTTCATCCTCGTAGATTGGCCCTGTATTACACAATAGTCAGGATAAAAGGTCACAACACAATTATTTTCTCTTATTAATTGTTGTACCGAAATTAAATTGCAAGTCAAAGATGGAACATATTGTTGGAGCTAGTGTCCTCCACAGTTAGTGCAATAACATAAATAAATCTCTGTAGGTTCACATGGTATATTTTGTATAATAATCAGTTGATTAACGTTTATCAATAACGGTTGGCTTGCTAGATAAGTTTGACGTTATTGTCATACAGATGGCGGTGATCAACTGGTCCTAAAAGTCACACCTATAGGATGTGTTTGAGAGATGTGATTATTTGAGAAAATAATCATATTGATGCCTTATTAAATGACTAAAAGGTTAGTCGATGTTTTTGACTAAAAGGTTAGTCAATGTGATGATGACAGATTATTTAATAACGATTAAATAAAGTTAGCTGAGACGAATTAACTGTAATTCGTAAATTGAATATAAAATGTTATATTTAATTGTTGTATATAATGTAAGCTAATTAAACATAAACCGTTATAATTAATTGGCAAATTATAAATATACGGATATTTATAACTAATGATGTATTATAGTGATGTCGGTCCATGACAAATGACGATTATAATATATTACATTATATTGGAAGCTAAGATAACCAAAAACAAATGTGTCCAGATACACTCTGTTTTTGGTCAATGGGTGGTTATTTTGAGGAGAAAATATCTCCCCATAATAGACCTAATTGTGCCGTGAGATTGAAATGGTAAGAGGAAAAATTAAGATTTTTATTCTAACCCTAATTCATTCTCTCTTGTGCCTCCATCACACACATCACAAAATTAAAAAGTTAACAGTAACTTTTCAAAAAACATTATAGCAAATTCAAGGGCATTTCTCATTCTATCTTGGGTGCTACGATTAGGAGATATCATCATTTTGATATTGTTCTTAAACCATTAAAGCAAGGACTAAAGGTTATTCCTAATCTCTCGCTTATTATGCATTTTCGTTTATGACTATTAATCTTATAATCATAATTTCATTATAATCCTGTATGATTTAATGGGAAGTATACGGATATTTTTCCACAAGTGGTATCAGAGCCATAGGGCTATGAAATTGTTTATATGATTTTCGTAAATATTGAATTTGTGTAATTCTTAATAAATAAAAAAAAATTCAATTCGGCAATTTTTTTTTTGTGCCGTATGTTTTTTTTTTGGGGATCCATTTTTATTCAAATATTGTTATTTTAAATGGTTGAGATAATAATATATGAATTTGTAGATGTTTTGATTTAATAATGATTGAATTAAAACGTAAATGGAATTTGATATGAATGTTAATGAACATCCTTTTGCTTTATATTTTCGGTATAAAATGATCTAGATATTCATGTTAAAAGGTTAATTTGAATCATCTAGTTTGTATCAATGTTTAATATCGATTAGATAATGTTTGTTTGTACCGATCTAGTTAATATAAGCATAATCGAATTAAAACCGTTTAATTTGATTAATTTTTTTTTTTGCTGCCAATGTACTGTTCACTGTTAAAAAAAAAAAATTATGTTTTTTTTAAAAAGGGGCAGCAGCGTTTTTTTGTAAAGTTTTTTTTTTTGGTTTTTGTATAAACCGAATGAAAGAAAAAAAAAAAAAATTGGTACCTGCTATTGTTCATACGTGAACAGTAATTTAATTTTAAAAAAAAAAAAATTTGTTTTTTTTTATTAAACCAATTTTGTTTTGTACATTATAAAGATAATGTATGATTGTTTTTGTGAAAAAGTTCACAAAATTTTTGATACCATGTTATTTTAAAAAAGGTTTAAAATAATGTTGTTGTAATTCATATTGATTATGAATTTCATTGGATTTTGATTGAAATCTAGTGATGGATTACGGAATCGTCACATGATTTAATGGTGGTTTGGATAATTAATCAACATAATTTATGCATTATGTTTTGTATGATTAATTTTAGTTGATGCTTTTATTATGTTGAATGTTGTTTGAATGGTTTAATTTTACGCATTTTTGTACAATCAGTTGTAATTTACTAGTGTGGCCTTAGTAGATTATGTTTTCGTAATGATGGAAACATAGTATTGGTTGTAATTTGAGATCTCGTATCTCCCCTATGTAATTTTAATTTTTGGAATCATTTTGAATTAGAATGTAAATAGGTTTACATTTGTAATTTTTAAAATGTATTTTGAGAAGATTCAAGATGGAGATCGGATGGCTCACTCCCGCTATATGGACCAAGATGGAACATCAAGACAAGCTTCTCGGGTCCAAGGGTGGATTCCAACTTGTATTTTGTTCATTTTGGTAGTTAGGCCACACTAGGTGTTTTATTTTGCGTTTTATTTTTCCATTCTCGTTGCTTTATTCACATGATAGATAATTGCATCATATTCCGCCTAAACCAAACCACCTAAAAATGCATGAAAAATGATTCATACAGTTTGAATATTTTAATCATGGACATACAGATGTCACTCGCTTTTAGGGCCATCACCTTAGTTTAAATCATTCTCGAGTTGCTAGACATTCGTTCACTTAAAATGAATTAAAGTTAAGATGATGGGACCTTCCCCTATAAATAAAATTGAGACTAGTCTTTATAGGGAAAACTACTATGAACCCCTTCTTCGTCGGAAGTCATAATATGACCCCTTCTACGTTGGGTAAGTAGTGAGTGTTGACCTATTTTTATCTCAACATTATAGTACGAGTAATATCTCGTGATTATGATGGACTAAAGATAGAATTTACAGAAATTTATCGACCAGGAATTCTAAAAGTAGAATTAGCCAAGAGGTTGGCTTATCAATTTACAGAAATTGAGTCTTGGGATCATTTATATAATTCTTGAGGGAGGTCAATTGTATAAATGCACGAGTCATCGCATTAAACAGTTTTTCATTAGACTCAAAATTAAAACGATGAATACTTATCATATTTATTTTCTTTTTCACAGTTTTTGAATTCGTTATATACAGATATAACTGCTAATAACAAATGGCTGGCCATACTGATGACCCAATGCCAAGTGCCACGCTCGGACGTGAGTCCTGGCTTAAGATTTTCATGGACAATATGAATCAGTCAACGCGACTGAAGAATAACGGGTCCAACTTTGCGGACTGGGAGGCGGCATTACGGAATGCTGCCATTGCTGACGGTAAGCTCAAGTACTTGACTGAGCCACTACCGCCCAACCCAGGCCCCAATGCAGGAGCCAATGAATCACTTGCTTATAGTGATTTCATGATGGAGGCGGGTGCGATAAAGAACGTACTCATCTTTTCAATGAAATCAAATTTGCAAAGGCGATTCATTGCCCATGGTGCGAATAAGATTTTCACCACGCTCTCTAACGAGTTCTCAAATACTCCGAGGATCGTTAGCTATGAGCATACCTGTCGCTTCTTTGAAGCGAAACTCCAGAAGGACCAAGCAGTTAGCCCACACATTCTTGATATGATTGAGAATGTCGAGAAACTGGAGGCACTTGGTTGCAAAATCGATGAGAAGATCGTCATTGACCGCGTTCTCCATTCACTTCATGATGGTTTTGCTCTTTTTAGGGCAAATTACTATATGAATGATATGAAGAAGAGTCTTCATCAGCTCCACTCACTTCTCGTACAGACCGAGAGTGATCTGAAATTGAGTGGGAATCTGAAACATGACGTTCTCATGATTGCAAACAAGGGCAAAGGTAAGGGCAAGGCTAAGGCCAACCTAGCTGTAGGGAAGCCGAAATTCAAAAAGCCAGGGCAAGGCAAGACAAAGAGCGATGAAGGTAACGTGGAGTGCCACCATTGCCACAAGCTTGGGCATTGGAGGAGGAACTGCCCCGTGTACCGTGAGGACATAAAAGCAGGCCGCGTCTCTCCTATTGGTATGTCTTCTTCTTTTATTCATATGATTGAGATTAACCATACAAGTTTCAGAACTTGGGTACTTGATACTGGTTGTGGTTCTCATCTGTGTAATCATTTGCATGGCCTAAGAAACATCACAACTCTCGCAAGGGGTGATGTGGACCTGCGAGTGGGGAATGGAGCAAGAGTAGCTGCCATTTCAGTGGGAACATATGTAATCCAACTCCCGAGTGGATTTGAGTTATTTCTGAATAACTGTTACTATGTACCCAGTTTATCTAAAAACATTATTTTTGTTTCCGTACTTGATAAGGACAGTTTTTCGTTTGTAATAAAGGATAATAGATGTATTTTCTCTTTAAACGAAATGATTTATGGTAAAGCAGTTTCCATGAATGGGATTTATGTTTTAAATCAAACCACAGATATAATGCATGTGAGTAGTAAGAAAGCAAAGGTTAGTGACAAAGATCAAACCTATCTATGGCATTGCCGTATGGGACACATAAATGAAAAACGCGTGAAAAAGCTCATTGACAATGGGACTATCTCCCCATTTGACTATGAATCTTTTGGCACATGTGAATCATGTCTCATAGGCAAAATGACTCGAATTTCCTTCAAAGGTGTTGAAATGCGCGCTGCTGACCTATTAGGACTCATACATACTGATGTGTGTGAACCTATGTCAATGAACGCTAGAGATGGCTATAGATATTTTATCACTTTCACGGACGATTTGAGTAGATATGGATATGTCTACTTAATGAAGCATAAAAGTGAGTTCTTTGACAAGTTCAAGGAATTCCAGAATAAGGTTGAAAACCAACTGGATAGAAAGATTAACTACTACGTCAGATCGTGGTGGCGAATATCTTTTCGATTGAGTTTATCAACACCTCAAAGACTGTGGTGTAGTACTACAGTTAACTCCACCTGGAACACCACAATTGAATGGTGTGTCCGAAGGGAGAAATCGAACATTACTTGATATGGTTCGATCCATGATGAGTCACACGGTTGTACCTGATTCATTGTGGGGTTATGCTCTTTTGTCAGCTGCTTTAATACTTCACCGAAGTCCGTCTAAAGCTGTAGACAAGACTCCATATGAATTATGGAAGGGAACGGTCCCTAACTTGTCCTTTATTCGGGTTTGGGCTGCGAGGCTTATGTCAAGTGGAGACCTGACGATAAGCTCGGCCCACGATCGGTCAAGACATACTTTATTGGTTATCCAAAAGGGATGTTTGGTCATTACTTTTACTTGCCTACCGAACATCGAGTTTTTGTAAGGTAAATGATTCGTAAGGTAAATGACGGAAATGAATACTAACATAAAACTAGAATTAGGATTACCGCAATAGAGAAATACAACTCGGAAATGAAGAACGAATAATCCAAATGGTTGAATGGAAAGATTGTAATATATCTTCAAAATGTAACC
This sequence comes from Heliosperma pusillum, assembly GCA_022085475.1. NCBI lineage: Eukaryota > Viridiplantae > Streptophyta > Magnoliopsida > Caryophyllales > Caryophyllaceae > Heliosperma > Heliosperma pusillum. The sequence goes on along the minus strand of JAIUZE010008112.1, from coordinate 117,718 downwards.
AAATGTTTGACAAAATAATAACTAAAAGTTTAGCTAATTATGAAACTGAGAAGAACTTGTGTGCTTAAGCAATGAAAGATATGTAAAAAGATAAGTGAAAGATATGTGAAAGATGATAAAAGATATGATGAAAGATAAGTGAAAAGATCTCCCTAAGTGTCGAAGTCCCTCTCCTTTATATAAGGAGAGGGAACTTGAAACGGTTGAGTCACAGAAGCCAAACCCCGATCGGGGTTCCCAGGCCCCGATCGGGGCCTCTCTAATCCGGGTGCTTTGTCTTAATTCCTCAATTTAATGCTTAAGGAATCCTAAGCTATGCCTTTAAACACCTTAATTCTCCGGTTAATTGCATAGTTTAGGGTTTCCTTGAGCATCTAATGGAGTATCATATGCTTGAGTTTGTGGACTCCTTGTTTTGGGCTTCATTTTTGGTTTTCTTTCATTTTCATTTCAATCCATGTGACAAATATTCATGCTTGGCTTGTCGTTCTCCTTTCATGGTCCATTCTTGTTTTCATTAGCTTGTTGGACTTTGATGCTTGCTAATTGTGTTAGGAAAAAGCCTATAAATACTTAGATTCCTACAAAACATAGCAAAAACGAGTAATGCACCTCGAACACGTAATTTAGCTCATAAAAATACTAAACAAAGTATAGTAATTATGTAAAATCGAGCTAAATTAGGGAGTAAAATCATATAAAAACTAGGCATATCAGAGATAAAGGAAATACATGCATATATTTATACGAAAATGAGAGAGGGGAGAATAGAAAAGATAGAAAAATAAAGAGGTAGGCGATATGGAGGGAATGTAGATAGTCGGTCTTTTAGTGACATAGGATTTTGGTGATGGCAATGGTGAGATTATATATGGTCATATGGTGGTACATATGGATTCTCAGCAAGTCCTGTTTAAGACGGTACTATTCATCTTAAGTTTAAGTCGTGTCAAACAAAATCATATAGTGGTAATAAAGACAAAACTTTTCGTATTTTTCAGGGAACACGTGGGTGATTTGATATGTATTTAACCCCTGTTAAGTTTAAGACGAATTGTATGGTCTTAAATAGAACTTGTGATGGATTATTTGAAGTGTTTGAGCTTTTTTTATTCATTAGTTCGGCCCAATTCAAAATAGATTGTACCTGTTTAATTATGAACTCATCCAACTAACATGAGCCGAAATCATGTCGCTAAAATTTGCGAAGTTAAAATGTGTAAATACAAATTGAATATTTATAATGCGAATATATCAAACATACACACCTCAAATTGAAAAAAAAATTAAAATATGCATAATCTGTCAAGTTATATTAATTTATTATTCATACTATGTTTTTTATTTTATTGAATAGTCGATAAGAGTCAACAATCAATATGGCTGGTTTGTGAAATAAGTCAATAATTATTGTTTAATACTCAAGTTCTCTACTCTCGGATTACAAACGTTTCTCTGGCGTATTTCATACCGTGTTTTGCAAAGCAATGATGTTTACTCAAATTATACTATAATTTGTAAGTTTATTATATTTTTTCTACTATTTGTAAATGATACGAAATATAGTTTGAAGTTTAAATTTTAATTAACAGTTATTGAAATTTTATATAAATATTTATGCATGAAATTGAATATTTTCTATACAAGTTTAATACCAAATCCGTGGAATTTTGCACGGGTATAAAACTAGTGCCTTTTATTTAATGATTTATTTGACGGGCTACGTTTAAAGGTAGTAACTCAAAAGAAGAAGCTTATAAAAAGGTTGAATTTGTAAGTTTAGAAAAGTAGTATTTTTAAGTGTATAATTGGAAACCGTAAGATCACTGATTCATTGAAGATGGTAGTGTAAATGCAACGGAACACAATTGCATATTTGCATCACGACGGGACCAAAATTTACGCTACCATCCACAACGACCTTACAGTTCACATTTCTAAATGCTACTTGGTATCACCCTAACCTTAGCCTCCAATTTCACGACTCAGCCTCCCTGCTATATACCTTAAAATTGAGTAAGTTATTAATATTGTTATGCTAATTCAAACAATTAAAAAGAAAATGTCATCTAAAGTCAAAGCATCTATTAAACCAAACGGGAAACAATAGTGATAGTATGGATGGGAGTCAATAGTTGTTTCCATTAATCTGCTTGATTTGGATATGAGACGGTCTAACATGTGATTCAATTCCATTGCCTCTCATTTTTTGTCTACAGAAGGGAGGCTGGTTTCATTGTTTCCGACAATGAATAATGCAAGGTATAAACAATCTAAGAGAAAGCAAGAGCTCTAAGAGAAGTTTTCCTCCGCTGTCCGATGAAGCCACTAGTCACCTACAGATGGTTTTGCTACTGTTGTATGTCAATGAAAGTATAACAGTTATAAGAACATCAACTGTTCATATGTATTTGTGTGAAAACAAGAGATGAACAATAGGAAGCCATTGATGAGCTTCTAAGCTTTCAATTATGAAGATGAACTTGTATTGAATAAAAGAGAGAGCTAAATAAAATTTGTGATTGAATTAATTAATGAACTAGCTGTACAACAGGTATATATATACATGTAAGCATTCTAGATTGTTCCTAGGAAAATATCTAATGAACTTGTAACAAACTCCTAACTAACTCCCTGAATTTATGGAGTTTGTTACTAACAAACTCAGGGCATTATTATATATACAAAACAGAGTATTCCAATATGCTATGGTCTACATCATTTAGCTGTATCTTCTGTGGCCTTGTGTTTCTTCCTCGTCAACTGCAAATGATCAGCTTCAGTTTTGAAGTTGTGTGCCCGAGCACAAGCTGCTGAAGTGGCACTAAACTCATAATTTGATACAGTGATTTGCAATAGAGTGTTTCGTATGTTCTCTAAAAATTCCCAATTGTCTATTCATTTAGGAAGCAAATAACTACTATTTAAGGAGTATATGACAATGATTGAAGTGCTCTTCGTAAAAATCTGAAGAATGGTTAATTAACTACAAAGTATTTCACGAATATTAGCATTCTATATTAAAAAAAGCAAGAATTCGAAGGGTATACCGCTGTTGATGGCGTGGCGCGTCTGCAGAGTTGGGTAGGTTAACAACGACTATTAAAACCTACTCCCTCAGCGACTTCGGCTCAAGTCGCTCGCTCGCTAAGCGACATGAGTTAAAGTTGCAAAGCTGCCTTCTATTAAGGTTTACCTAAGACATGGTCGCTCACCCGCTAAGCGACTTGACTCCGAGCCTAGTTTCGGTGATGACGTGGACCCATTTTGGATAAATACTGTTTAGTTTTGGGTGCCAATTTGGAAAAGAGAAAAACTCTAAAATCTCTGAGATTTGTAATAAAGAATCAAGGATGTCGACATCAAACTCTCTCACTATAATCTGTTATAGGTGAGATTCATGAACAATTAATGTGTTGGGAGAAACTGGTTGTTGTTAGATAAAGAGGCATTGTATACAATCATATAGTATCAAACTGATCACACTTTTTTGGCGGTGGTGCAATATGAACCGGAGATTCGAACATCCAATTTTATCTACAATGCCTCCATCTTATCCACTAGGAAAAGTTGTACTTCCTCCGTTCCATTTGATTGTATACGTTTGCTTTTTGGGCACTATTCATAAGTTAGAAGAATCGTGAATACAACTTCTAATATATAATATAAAAGATAGTCATGTGAGATCTTGTTTAAATTGTCTTACCGAGTACAATATTAATATCAAATTTTTATAATTTTTAATAATATGTAACTAAAGATATAAACAAAACAAAATGAGCATTGGCATACGTGATAAAGCAAACGTATACAACCAAATGGAACAGAGGAAGTATATTTATTCAGATCACATGCAAGAAATCTACATTTATTTTCCATTTTGTCTAGAGTTTGGATTATAAAAGGAATAGACTGCATATATAGTCTGTGTGGCCGTAAGAAGCAACAAAATGAAAGCTGCTACGAGTGAGATGATACCCCAAGGATTGTTGAAATAGTTGTGTATAAGACTTGCTCTCCATCTGTTTCTTCTATGATTACAATATGCATTCACTTCTTCAGCTAGCTTTGAATAACGGTTACTATGTGCATCAGTTAGCATTTCCTTGGAGACGCTTTTGAACATGTTGACAACTTCAGCATCGTGACCTAGGAGATGTTGTATAATTCCATGTCGATGAAGGTAGCTCACATCTTCAGGGGACTTTATCAAGCATTCCATAAAGATAGTATAGGATGCAATTATAGAATCAGTGATATTTAGGTGACAGTGTTCAAAAGCGGCTAAGTTGAGTAAAAATGACATTGTACCATCTTGTATCCATATGGGAGGGATTTCAAGAACTCCTTTGTTGAACTTGATGTCCCAGAAATGGTTAGTACTTCGTTTCCTGAACTTTATTCCCGACTCTCTTAATTCTGTTACCTTGTGTATAACTTGTCTATGCCTCTGTTTTCTTTTTGAATGTATGTTTGATTGATACCATTTCTTAAAACGCCCTGGTAGAAGTTTATGACATATCCGCCATTGAGACTTCAGTTGGAACAAGGGCTTTTGCTGAAGTCCTTCATGAAGTAGGCTTTGCCTGAAAACATCAAGGATATGAAGGCACTTTTTGTTCCGAAGCGAGGATTTCATCTCTTTTAACTCAGTTGCGGACATTGGTGTGCCTATTGGAAGCCAGAGTGAATTATGATCCATGGTACAAAATTCCAATCATACACATTAAGGTTTCTTAAAAATTTAATAAACCAAAGAATTATTTTTGAACTTTATTCTCTCATTGTATATTCATATTTCTAATGGAGGCAAAGATTCATTACTTTTTTATTCTATATTATGATAGTGGTGGCACATTTTTTTCTTGTGAAGTAGCCTTGCTCAACAATTTACGAGAGCAATTGAGGCAGTGGGGTTATGATGTTGGTATTCTCTCATTATATAATTGACTTCCATCAAAAATACTCTGGCTATCTTGCCTATCTATGTATCAAAAATGTAAAAAGGTTACAAGTACCAAAATCATTGATTAATCTGAGATGATTTTTAACACAAGATATTCTTAGTTACTTGCAAAATTCCTTTGTGTCAGAAGGCGTAAAAATAAGAACTTCCCTATAAAATTCACTTTTCTAAATTTACTCCCAGTTGAGGGAGTAAGTTTAGAAAAGTGAATCTTATAAGAGAGTAATTATTAATTTACTCTAAAAATAAATATCTATCTTCTTCAATAAATAAATATATCTCGTACATATACGGTAATTTAATCCTTTACGAGATGATAATTTTAATTTTCTTTTATTTCCTGATAAAAAATTACTCCCTTCGTCTCGGTCATTTGCTTACCTTTGCATCGGCACAAAAACCAGGGAAATGGTAAGGGATCATTTGTGGTTGCGCTTAGTGGATGACAAGTACAATATATAAATGTAACAAATGAATGAAAAACTATAAAAATAGAAATGATAAACAAATGTCCGAGACGGAGAGACTAAATAAAAGTCAATTGTATGTACCTGTTAACCATTCGGGATTGAATAGGTTCAATGCTAAAGCTGCAGCCTGGTCTTTGTGTTGGTCATCAGGGCTGCCAACATTCATAGTGATGATCTCAAGGAGCCTATCAAGTATGAAAAGAGGAATTTGGTTTTCCATCATTACCATGTCCAGTAAAATATCATCTATCATTGTTCGATTAAAAATGACAGCTTCCAAATCATAGCATTTCTCTACCTTGGGAGAACAATGGAATAACTCGAGGATGAAACAACCATCAAGTACCATCATTTCGACAAACTCGTTGCTACTAAGATGAGCAAGATCTTGTTGATAGCATGCTCTTGCGTAGTTTTCGACTTCTTTGATGGCATTAAGGTACATGTTTAAGTCATGACCAGTGCGTTCTAGGGTTCGGTACAGGGCTATCCACTTTTGGTGGTCCATAGACCGGACTTGCTCGTCTGCATGATGGAAAGGGCCGATTGAAACCGTCTGAGGTACATAGACCTTGCTGTCTTGAGCATCTCTTAAGCGGCGAGGTACTCGATATATGCTCCATTTCTCCCATGGTTGGTCTGCAGCGTATTCCTGAGCTTTCTTCAGTTTTTCTTTCATTGATATCACCCATTCTGATGGTTGTTGATCTTCCATCAGACTTTTGTGAGGATATTTGCTGGTACTGTTCTTTTGAATTAGAATATGCTCAAATACAATCTTCAAATCGCCAATCAAATTAAATAGTATTGAACTTTTCTAGTCCCTTGCTGTTTCTGTTTACTCTATAGACTTGGTAAGATTTAAGGACCAACGTGAAAGCCACTAGAAAAAAGGGCTTTGTCTTGGTAATAGTTCAAGCAGTAAGTCTTACTTAAGAAGTTAAGATGGACATCATCTGTTTTAAGCTTAAGACGGCTCAAATACTAGCACATGGTGATAATAAAGACAATTTTTGTTCTCAACGCTGATCAAATGAATCGCTGTCAAAATATTTTCACGGCCCCCTTGGAAAGTTTCTTCTTCGAGTACAAGTCACCGTCCCAGCACGTCTGATTAAAGCTTCTTCTTCGAGCTGAAGTTGACATGCATGACTAGTACATGATGAGCATAGCAGGCTTATAAAAATTACCAACTTGTTGGTTCTCTTCAAGTTTTTGGTTATCATATGTGCTGTAAGAATAGCTTATAGTCACATTAAATATTCATAAACTTTTAGCAAACCCACCTGAGTGTATTCTTTGCTATCCCAGGCTTTGTTTAATGTAGCAGTATTCTTTGTTAATCCAAGACTTCTGTTTCTATGGCTGTAAGTTCCCTGATCTTTTTGTTTGTAGACTGCTTAGTGCTCTGAGTTTTTCTTTGATTACAAATGATATTAAGTATCTGATGTCCATTTTTGATGAATATGAGTATAATATCCGTCAACCTTTAATGCTGCCTTATCTAAAGACGCAAATGTTTCAGGAAAAGCCACTGGTACAAAATTATTGACAAGAAAAATAGAGTAGAACACGTATTCATCCCCTAGTGAATACGGATTATATGATTGTATCAGTTTGAATTTTGCTTACACGATTCATGTCATGACGAAACTGCACGATCTATGAATTAGGATCCATTGCAGAGTTTGAAGTTGATGAGGCTGATATATATGTCTTCTATAAGTAGAAGTCTGGTTGAAAACATGCAAGGGAAAAATCAATGGGGGTAAGCATTTATGTAATTATGTGAAGGGAAAATATTGTAGCAGTTGATCATACATGATATAACAATTTCCTTGTTGGTGGATGAACCGGAAGCGTACCTTAATTCACCTGAAAGTGTTTGGAGACAATATGTTGGGACCTTTTTTTGTGAAAAACAACCGACTTAAATTGAAAGTACAAGGGCTTCAATCCTTGACATCTACTAGAATGGAGCAATCACTAACAAACTGTGCTAGAGAAGTATGAGTATATTAATTTTGTACTCCCTTCGTCCCAATCAATTGTGTACCTTTTATTGTTTGTGATGAATATTTTAATCAAACATAAACAAATGATTGGGACAACAACGCTAACATTACCCCAATGTCTCAAATCTCAATAGCTCCCTCAAACAGCGACGAAATAGGTAGGTCGGATGTATGCAACCTTACCCCTGCGTAGGTGTTCAACACCAAGAGGTTGTTTTTGATACTAAAAGATAAAAACTGCTTAGAAGTGTAGGGCTGTACATTGAGGGACTGCTACTTCACAATAGAAAGAAGCTCAACCAGTTAGCGAGCCATTTTGCTTACTTCATGACAATCCACTCTGGAGTAATTTGTCTTAGACTATTAGAAATGGAAACTAAATGCACAGTTATGAGAATAATTTGACCTTAGGTAAACCATTTTTCTCCAATTATCTGAATACTTGACTCGTTTTATTCACTCGGTTTTTGCTCGGGCTGATACCTATAAATGTCCAACATCGTAAAGTTGTACCATAATCCAACAAATAATGGGAAATAGAGTGAATTAGAATAAAACAAAATAATACGCTATTTAAACCAAACTGTGAATCCTACACTGCAGGAAGGTCACGCCAAGGTACGTATGTTTGGTGCTTGGGAGGGAGGAGAAGCGGTTCAGTACACGGAATATTTTGACAGTGCAAAGAAAACAAAAAATATGCGGCCAGAACTGAACCTGGCTGAACCTCAAAAGAGCCGGGATATGGGCCGTGGTCCAGCTTTAGATAGCCAAGAAGGAAAAGGAAGACCATCTTCTGTGGCTCAAGTGCCAGCCCATTCGAAAGCCAATCATCACCCTGAAACTGGTGCTGGTCGACAAAATCAAGCCGTAAGTTTGTTTTTTCTTAGAGCGTCACATTTGCCCACTAAATGCTCATTTCCCTCAGTGTAAGACTCTTGTGAGACCCTCTCATATTGGAATTAGTGTTGTAAAAGAGGCCAAGATCATATTTTATAATCCGATTGTTGTTTCAGGCAAGCATTCCACAGTTTGGCCAATGGGAGAATGGTCATTCTCTGGCTGAGGGCTTCACAATTTTGTTTAATACACCGGAGAGGCCAACACTTCGTAACTATGGAAGGGCTCCACTGATCAGTGCTAATTTTGGTGACTGGGCTCGGCCTCAACCGTCAATCAATGAGGATACTTATGGAGGAGGAAACAGAACAACGTATGATCAAAGCCGTAGTGAAGCTATAGTTCAAATGGCGAATGCTAGCCAAGTGTTATTTGAGGGAATGATAGAAAATATTATATTAACATAATGTAATTGAATTGATTTTACAACCTATGTTTACACCTTATATATATATGAAAGGGATAAAACTAACTAAGGCAAATATACACAAGTATTCTTCTAATGGACTAAATTAGGAAGGGAATAAATACAAAAGGAGCAAAGGAAGGAGTGCCGTTGGAGGAGCAACGGCTCTTTGGCAACAGCCCTTTATGGGTTTGGTAATACCCCCCGCAAGTTGGAGTGTGAATAGTTGAGACACCCAACTTGGAGAGAAGGTCGTTGAAGGCGAGTCGTCCAAGGGCTTTTGTGAGGATATCTGCGAGTTGCGCTTTAGTATGTATGTAGCTTGCAGCAATGACACCGCGTTGTATCTCATCACGAATGAAATGACAATCGACTTCAATATGCTTAGTTCTTTCGTGAAAAACGGGATTACGAGCAATATGGAGAGCGGACTTGTTGTCACATTGAAGCTTGATAGGGTGTTTGTGGGAAATGCCGAGAAACTGGAGGAGCCCTTTTAACCACTTGAGCTCACATACTGTAACGGCCATGGCTCTGTATTCAGATTCGGCAGAAGACTTGGAGACGGTAGGTTGTTTCTTGGTCTTCCAGGAAATGGGAGAAGAACCAAGGAACACAAGGTAAGCGGAGAGAGAGCGGCGGCTCGTTGGGCAAGTGGCATAGTCAGCATCGCAATAGGCATTAAGTTCGAGTTTGCTGTCGGCTCGAAGTAGAATGCCTTGTCCTGGCGAGTTTTTGAGATAGCGGACCACATTGAGGGCTGCGGACCAATGATCAGTTGTGGGAGCATTCATAAATTGTGCCAAGATATGGACTGAGTAAGTCAATTCTGGGCGGGTGATAGTAAGATACACGAGCCTCCCTATGAGACGGCGGTATGGTTGAGGGTCCGTCATGGGGTCGGCTGTGGAGAGAGCAAGGCGGTGATTGGGCTCCATGGGTACGGGGATAGGCTTGGTACCAAGGAGACCGGTTTCTTGTAGGATATCGAGTGCATATTTGCGTTGAGATACAAAAATTCCGGAACTGTTGCGAGCAATTTCGAGACCAAGGAAATATTTTAGTAGTCCTAAATCTTTCATGTGGAAGCATTGAATTAAATATGCCTTGAATCGATCAATAAACTCTTGATTATCGCCACAAATTACTAGATCATCAACATAGACGAGAATGTGTACCTCGGTGTTGGGACGAGAAATGGAGAACAAAGAGTGATCATACGGGCATTGGTTAAAACCATATTTGATGAGAGCGGAAGCAAGTTTGGCATACCAACAGCGGGGTGCTTGACGGAGTCCATAAAGAGACTTTCGTAGACGACAAACTTTGCCATGTGCGGAGGGAGGAAAACCTAGTGGCGGTTTCATGTAAACTTCTTCATGAAGGTCACCGTGTAAAAATGCATTATGGACATCCATTTGATGAAGGACCCATTGTTTGGCTGCGGCGATGGCAAGTAATGTGCGAACGGTGACAAGTTTGATAGTAGGAGCGAAGGTCTCGTTGTAGTCCACACCTTCTATTTGACGGTTACCCATGACAACTAAACGGGCTTTGTATCTTTCGATAGAACCATCCGCATTGTATTTAACTTTGTAAACCCATTTGGAACCAATTGCCTTTTTATTTGGAGGAAGGGTTTCGAGGGTCCAGGTGTGATTTTTTTCAAGAGCCTCAATTTCCGATTGCATAGCTTTGCGCCATTCCGGGACCTGCACAGCGTCTTTAAAAAAACTAGGCTCGTGATGTTTAGTCACGGCCGACAAGAAAACTTTGTGCTTAGGAGAAAATTTATCATAAGTGAGATAATGTGAGATAGGAAAAGCGGTACCTGAAGACGATGATGAGGCAAGGAGTGAATGCAACGAGGGGCGGTGAGATAGGACGTAACCGTCGAGGTTTGAATTGGGTATTTTGATGCGATGCCCCCTGCCCATATTGGTCGAGTCAGAGGGGTTAGGCTGCCGAGGTGAGTTCGGTGTTTGGGGTGGCGAATCGGGAGGTGGGGAGTCCGTGGGGATAGTATGCGGTGTGGGTAAAAGGGGTGCTAGTGGTGAGGCAGAAGACGAGGTGGGAGTGAGTGGTGGCTGAGGGGGATCGGAAGGAGGTAGTGGGTCTGTCGATTTGGAGACAATGAAGGTGGAGTCGAGCGAGGATAAATTATCAAGTGACGGGGATGTCGAGTCATTTAAATCATTGAGGTTAAGACTTTTAAAAGGAAATTCATTTTCAATAAAAATGACGTCGTGGGACTCAAAATATGTGCCGGAGTTTAAATCGTATAGGCGCCAACCCTTTTTTCCAAATGGGTAGCCAATAAAAACACATTTTCGACTACGCGACGCAAATTTGTCATGGGATCGATTTAAAGTTTTGGCATATGCTAAACAACCAAACACACGGATATTTGAAAAATCAGGAGATTTTTGAAAAAGACATTCGTAAGGTGTTTGACCATTTAGTAGAGGTGTCGGAGTGCGATTAATGAGATGGACCGCACTTAAAACACATTCGCCCCAAAAATATAAAGGTAAGGAAGCTTGAAAAAGAAGAGCGCGGGCAACATTTAGAATATGACGATGCTTACGTTCAACCCGTCCATTTTGTTGAGGGGTATCAACGTTAGAGGTTTGAAAAAATATGCCGTTATCATTAAAAAAAGGTATAAGAGGGCGAAATTCCGTCCCATTATCAGTGCGTAAAATTTTAATTTTCTTATCAAACTGACGCTCGATCATAGCAAAAAATTGTAGCAGTTTTTGTTTCGTGTCACTTTTATGACGTAGTAAATAAACCCAAGTAGACCGCGAAAAATCATCAACAATAGTTAAAAAATAACGGGATCCACATGAGGCATTTCAGAATATGGGCCCCAAAGATCGCAATGTATAAGATCAAAAGACGATGTAGCATGACTGGTACTCAAAGAAAAATGTTCGCGAGTCTGTTTCGCGCGTAAACAAATGTCACAAGTCCGACTATGAAAATTATTATGAGTTTTAGGAGATTTATTGAGAAAAGATAAAAAACGAGAAATATTGGAGGAGGGATGCCCCAACCTTCGATGCCATAGTTCCATAGAGTCGACAGACCCAACCATACAAGCTTGGACCTTGTCATGCCGGACACTTTTTAGGTAATAGAGCCCCTCGTGTTGTTCACCCGCACCAATCACCGTCTTCGAGGGACGGTCCTGGATAAGACAAAGATTATGCGAAAATTGAATAGTAAGAGTAGTATCAATTAATAGACTAGAGACGGAAATTAAATTACAATGTAAGTTAGGTGCATATAAGACATTACGAAGAATAAGACGGGATGATAAAATAATATCGCCATGTTTCGTAGCAATAGTAAGGTCCCCATTTGGAAGACCAACCGAAAGAGGAGTAATATTTTTAATATTAGAAAAATATGATAGACATCCCGACATATGATGGGAGGCTCCCGTATCAATAATCCAAGTAAAAGAAAGAGAATTACCCTGGAGGCGATCAACTGCCGTGTCGGATTTATGAGCCTGCCAAAGTGTACCAAGATCCTCCAACTCGCTAGGAGTGAGAGAGTTCAAATCCAATTTATCAAACTGATGTAAGGAACGAGAGGAAGACGTACCCGAGACCATGTTGGCTTTCGGGAATGGGCCAGGTGGGGTTTTCTTCCCACGGTCAGTGGCTGAAGTGGTACGGGTGTCCGGTACAAAAACAGCGTGCGTTAAGTCCGTAGCATTCGGGTCTAAATAAATACGATCACGAGGTCCACGCCATGACTTGGGAAATTTTCCAGTTACGCGGTAACAAAATTTCAGACTATGGCCCGATTTTTGACAAGCAATGCAGTAATATTTAGAAGGTTCAGACGAGTTACGACGATCAGACCTATTATCACGACTGCCCCCACCCGTGTGTCTAGTGTCGGTATGAACACGGGCTGCAAAGGCCATTGGTTCAGGGGCTGTGTCAGGCTTATTAGTGGATAAATTCCGAACCCCTTCATCTTGTAATAAACGGTTATAAATAAGATCTAAAGCAGGGATAGGAGTGATACCAATAATCTGGGAACGAATATTAGAGAAGCGTTCATCAAGGCCTAAGAGGAAACCGCGTACCCGTTTCTTGTCACGTCTGGTTGTCATTAGAGTAAGCCATTCACACGAGCAGGGACGGCACGAGCAGGATGGAAGCGGATCGTGTTCGAGGATTGCATCCCATATGGCTGTCATACGGCCATAATAAGCCATTAGAGTTTCTGTCGGACCTTGACTGCAAGCGAGTAACTCGGCTTCCAGTTGATAGATGCGAGCATCATTGTCTTGAGAAAAACGATTTTTGATATCCTGCCATACCATCTTGGCCTCAGGACGGATAGATATTTGTTTCCGTAGCGGCGGTTCGATAGAAGTAAGAATCCAAGACGTGACCAACGCATTGGTCGCCATCCAAGACTCAATTTTGTCAGAAGCAGCAGTGGGTTTGGAGACAGTGTCGTCGATATAACCGAGTTTCCCTTTCGCCATAAGAGCAAGACGAAAGAATCGGGACCATTCATCATAATTGTTGCCATTAAAAGCAACTGGAGCAATATTGTGACTTGGATGTTCAAGATGAACAATAGAAGAAGAAGAAGTTTTCGGAGGAACAATTGCTTGAGACTCTTCGGTGGTCATTGAAAGAGAATAGGCAGAGAGAAGAAAAAATAAAGCAGAGAGGGAAAAAAAAATATGAGAGTTTGATAAGCGTAATAAGACTAAACCCTCAAAATATTTAGAATCACTGATACCATGTTATTTGAGGAAATGATAGAAAATATTATATTAACATAATGTAATTGAATTGATTTTACAACCTATGTTTACACCTTATATATATATGAAAGGGATAAAACTAACTAAGGCAAATATACACAAGTATTCTTCTAATGGACTAAATTAGGAAGGGAATAAATACAAAAGGAGCAAAGGAAGGAGTGCCGTTGGAGGAGCAACGGCTCTTTGGCAACAAACCTTTATGGGTTTGGTAATACCAAGGTTGTGTATCTTCTACACCTCAGAATACGGTGCCTTTTATCAACGCACCTGAACAAAAACCTACAAAAAAGGCAAGTACTGTAAATTTGTAAATTATTCTAGATTAATTATTGCTATTTAGTTTTGGTGGCCAATCGATGTAAACTTTGATACTTCCTCCGTCCCGACTCCCGATCATTTATTTACCTTTACTTTTGGCAAAAAGGCCAAGGAGAGGGAAGGGGACCATTTTTTAGGTAGTGGGATTAGATGACAATTGCACAATAGTCTCAATAGATGATCATATAACTCATTAGAAGCACGCCTAATGTAAAAAGGTAAACATGAATAAGACACCAAAAAAAATGAAAAAGTTAAACAAATAACCAAAACATGAGGGGGTAAATAGTTTCTTGAATATTGTATTTTCATAATTTTCGTATAAAGATGTTGTAAATATCATATTTGGTGATAAAATTTGACCACCAAATCAAATGGAGATACTAACACCTATAGTAAATGGGACAGTAAGTGGATTGTACCTCTGATGTACTACCACATAGAATATAGTTTTTGAGCTTTACAATAAAGTTATTGAGTATAGTATAGTTTTACTATAAAGTTTTTGAGTTTATTAATTTGAACATTAAGCTCAAAAAAATTACAATAAAACTAAAAAAACATCATATAAAAGATATAAAATTTAATTTATATACTTTAAAAAGCTCGAAAAAAATGCACAAAAACTCAAAATCATACTACTCTGAGGTAGTACCTCCGATGTATAATCCTTTTTCCCTAAATGGGAGCATCATTTGTTTATACACAATACTTGTTTGTTTGGTCCCAATAATCTGCTTGTTTTAAATTTGAATATGAATTCTAACATGCGCTGTATTGCCTTTCTTTTACTCAGAAGGGACGACGGTTTTATTGGTTTCGACGACGAATTTAATCTTCTTTCTTGAAGAAGTAACCTCAAGAAAAAGCTACAGCTAAGAGGGAATTCTTTCTCTATTTGTCTGATGGAAGTCATCCACAAATTGTATTGTAGATTTTTGCTACTTTTTTTTTATACAGAACGAGTATTCGATGTTCTCTGTGGATCCCTACAGTCTATTCATCTAACAAATTAATGTCTGAACTAGTCTGCATCAAATCTGAATAATGATGATAAATAAACCATTTCAAAGTATTACATAATAGAATAGAATATGTAAATATTCGTTTTAGGATATATTTTGTATATCTTGTATTATTTGATTAGGTTTCCTAATATCGGTAGATTACCAAATTACGTCGTACTTGTATAAATACATTGTTCATATCATCATATGAATGATAACACAAGGTATTGCATTCCTTTATGGTATCGGCCTAAATCGATCAAACCCTAGTCTTCCTCTTCCTCTCTGCGGCACGCCTTCTTCCTACCTTCACCATGTCTACTCCTCTTCATCCCGTCTTCACCCACAATAACATCAAAAACTACGTTCCCATCACCCTCAAGATAGAAAACGTTCATTACGGAACTTCTATTTCTAGTGACGGGTTTGTTGGGGCGACGACTAGCAGACCCGATTGTGGCCCAAAACCTCGTTATAGATCTTTACGGTGCTTCCTTTCGGCTTCCCCTTACGTTTTGGGGATTCCAGGTGTGGTTGAAGTTACATGGTCGGTGTTGCTTGGCCACTTGAGTTTCATTCGACGTTCCAGGGTAAAGACCGCCCGAGCGAGAAGGGGCCACGTGTCTCTCCAACGTGGGGTTTGCCTCCGATCCAACCGGAGGATCGGGTAGAATTAATGCTCAAACACTATCGCAGCCTTCGATGTGAAACATCATCTCGTCGACCCTTCTCCTGAGGAACCCAATATTGCCGAGACCGATGCTTCCAAAGCCCTATGGCCCTGCATCAATGCTATCGTAAAACAATAGCTCTACGGCACAATCTCGGAAGATCTGCTCCACACCGTCCTCAAGCATGGTGCTATGGCCAAGGAAGTGTGGAACCATCTCAAACACTTGTTTCACGACATCAAGAATTCACGTGCCATTCACTTGGAGTAGCAATTCACCAATACTTGGATGGAAGATTATCCAAACGTTTCCGCATATTATCAAGCACTCAAGATGCTTTCCAACCAACTCGACAACGTCGGGATCTCGATCTCGAATGATAGGGTCGTCTTACAAATCGTTTCTGGCCTCTCTCGTGCATACTCCGGTGTTGCATCAACTATCAACATAGCGATCCGCTTCCTAACTTTTACGAAGCTCGCTCTATGTTGACCGTTGAGGAATATCAATCCTCCCGGTCACCATAGGTAATTCGACTCCCACGGGGCAACAGACGTCGTCTCTTGCTCCCACTGCCATGCCTCTTGGCTGGCCATGGGGTCCATGGTTCAACCCTCAGGGCTATTCCTCCTTGCCCATATCCTACTGCCGGTTGGACTTCTCGTGGCGATGGTATTCTTGGTCCTCGTCCCAGCCATGCCTTCATGGCGCAACAGAGGGACGCTCTTGCCTACCGGATAGCAGACATAGCTATGGCGATGCAAACTATGACGCTTTACCAGACGACAACTACTACATGGACACCGCTGCGTCTTCCCATATGACGGCGAATCCAGGTAACCTTCTGTCTTATTCTTCTTTGAACACAAATCGCAATATTTTAGTCGGTAATGGCCATCGTATCCCTCTTCGTGGCTTTGGTCGCACTACCCTTACTTGGCCTTTTCCTCCCCTCAACCTCATAAACATCCTCCACGTCCCAAATATCGTTAAGAATTTTATTTTTGTCCGTAAATTTACAACTGATAATAATGTGTCTGTCGAGTTTAACCCGTGTGGTTATATGTGAAGGATATTCGGACGGGGGCCCGTCTTCTGCGATGCACTAGCTCCGGTGACCCTTATCCCGTTACGCCACAACCACTTTCTTCATCTTCACCGGCTGCCCTCCTCGTCGCTTTTCCGGTCACCTGGTACAACCTGCTTGGTCCTCCTGGCCCAAATATTATTTTTCGTCTTAGCCTTAATTATTCTTCTAATAAGTCAAACAATTTTAGTTTTATGTCATTCGTGTCAACTTGGGAAACATGTTAAACTTCCGTTTTATCCGTCTAATCATAATACTATTTGTGTCCTTGGACATCTGTTTTGGTAAAAAATTACCCAAACCTATTAATTCGTTCGTTGACGGGTCAAAATGATCTACTCTTTTTAGCCTCAAAAAGGGGGTTAATTTATATGTGATTTGTGACGGAATACGGATGGAAAATAAGCAAAAGTAATGGCGAAAATAACAATAAATGTAGAGTAATGAAAAAAGGACACACAAAAATGGTGACGCGGAAACCCAAATTGGGAAAAACCGCGGGGGGAGTCGAAATCCCACCAAATATTGTACTATGATTTGTTTAATGAAGATGTGAGCAAGAATCAGAAATTAAATACAATAAGCAATGAAGTTTTTAGTGATGATGGGATTCGTTTTCTAGGAGATAGTGTAGTATTTGATGATGCATTCCTGTTTTATGCCTCTCATATTTATAGGCCTTGCAAACTCTAATGCCTTCAAAACCCTAATTCTCTATGCCGTTGCTCTTCCAACTACTTGCTCCTCAAAATCCTCAACTTCCCTACTTTCAAGAATTTTGTTATCTGACTGATTCTTGTTCTTCCTGACAGGATCCCGACAGGAGGCTGACAGGAGGCTGACAGGATCCCGACAGGAGGCTGACAGGATCCCGACAGGAGGCTGACAGGAGGCTGACAGGATCCCGACAGAAGGCTGACAGGAGGCTGACAGGATCCCGACAGAAGGCTGACAGGATCCCGACAAGAGGCCGACAGAATCCCGACAAGAGGCCGACGGGAGGCCGACAGGATCCCGACAGGAGGCCGACAGGATCCCGACAGGATCCCGACAGGAGGCCGACAGGATCCTGACAGGAGGCTGAGTTCGTGCTACTTCGTTCGGCCTGCCGAGTCACCCTCCAGTTATTGACTGGTTCATGTTCCTCCTGGCGTTCCTCCTGGCGTTCCTCCTGCAGGAGGCTGGATTTGCGTCACTCTGTTCCGCCTGTTAAGTCTCCTATTCTTCCCCAACTGCTCCTAAATTCTAGGAAGCTGTTGTTGACTTGTTCCAGCTGCTGTTATAGTCCCTTCCTTTGACCCATTCCTCCTCAGCGTTCTCCCTGGATGCCCTCCTGTTTTTCCTCAACTACTCCTCTCTTTGGGGAATTTAGTTTGTTGAACTTTTCTTTCCATGTCATTAGTCCACTCCCTCCATGATGGACCACTCTTAAGATGCCACATATTCAAGTAGGAAAATTGTAAATTTTGGCTATAACAATTGCCCCCAATTTTTCTTCTCGACTTCGTTGAGGAGGAAAATTAGTCTTCAGGTTCTGCTGGAACACGTTGTTCCTGCTCTGCTGGTGCTACTCTGCCGGAACGAGTGTGTGCCTGTTGTGCACTTTGGACAATGCTTTGAACTCCTGTCATGTACCTCCTGAATTCTGGTATTCTGATCTGCTCGTTCTTGCTGGAAAATACCCTGTTGTTCTAGCTGATTTCTGTCTCCCTGTTCCTGCTCTTATGGAAGCATGACCACGTAGGTATCAGGTGGAATCCTGCTGACGGAAGTTGTGTTCCTGCTGGTGGAAGTTGGGTTCCTTATGGTGGATGCTTCAGGAGGTAGCCTCCTCCTGACTTTGCCGCTGTGATCGCCAAGGGTAATCTCGGTGATGAGAACCTCGAGCGAGCTTGCTCATGTAGTAATTACGCCGACCTGAAAAATGTTAGTGGTGGAGCACATGGCTTTGTTGTGGTCTACACCTACGGGGGTGCAGACGTACTCTATGTTAGAACTGTTCAGTTCTACTTGTTTGTATTTCTGAAATACTTAGTCTGTGTTTATCGTTTGTAGCGCGCGTTTGTAAATGTTATGCCGTGCATGCACTGTTTGTTGGGAGTGCATTGTGGGGAATGCACTGAGGATGTAGGCCGGCAGGACTTTAGATGGTGGCTCTGGGATTTAGTCGCCCGACTGTACGCCACGCTATGTAGTGGTGACTTTGGTGGTGCTGGAGTCTGTCTGTCCTGGAGGAACTCAGGGGTTCCTGTTCGACCACGCGCACGATGTAGTTCCCTCGGGGAGATTGTACTGCTTTATTGCTTTGGCTTCCTTTTGGAGGAAGAATTTATTGTCTTGTTTGTTGAAAATAGTGAAATAATGAATTTCAAAATTCAAATTAAGGTAGAAAATTTGAGTAAAACACATGTACCAAATAATGTAGTCAATAGGTCATGTATGACCCTATAACTGATAAATTGAGTATTGTAATGCCTGCTGGCGAATTGTTGGGGAGGGTCCTGCCCCCTGCATGACTTTCACAGGCCCACTGTGGAGGGCATGCAAAATAGCGTGGGACTCCTGTTCGTCGTTCCCCCTGCTGAGGAGGAACTGTTCCTGCAGCTACTGTATGTTGGTTAACTTTCAGGCGTTCCTTCTGTCTCCTTGCTGGAGGATATACACTCCATAGGACCCACCTGAACACTGGCAGTACATTTGTGGGAGTTGCCCCCAGGTTACATATCAACACCATGTTGGATCTGCAGGCAGCGTGACCTGTTCTGCATGCTGCAGGAACAACGACTTAATCTGCTGACAGAGTAGCAGATTCTGCAGCCTATGAACTCCTGACCGTCCTGCAGGAATATTGTTGCTAGGCTTGGCCGTTGGCTTAGCCAACGGCCCTCCGACGATCAAGTCAGTAGCTATTAAAAAATATAAAGAAGCTAATGAATTTAATAAGTTACAACCTACCTCAGGTGTACCACATATGCTTATGGACATGTGTCCTCTTCTAATCTAATTGTTGCCATTGCCCTTACTTGTACATCCTCGAAGGTATTGCATGGGTACCTTGTCAATTCTTTGTATAGGCTGGAGTTTGGGAGTAACCCTTGCCTGAAGGCCTCAATCGCGGTGGGAATATAACATCCAGGAATGTGTACCTTCTCCGTATTAAACCTGCACATATATTCTCGAGTAGGCTCATCATACCTTTGAATAACGCGATAGAGGTCGCTTGTCTGCTTCTTTGGCTTACGACTACTAGCGAACTGTTGGTTGAATGCATTGACTAAGTCCGCGAAAGATGCCAAAGATCTATTCGGTAGATTGACGAACCACTGCAGTGCTGCCCCCGCTAAGGTGGACCCAAAGACCTTGCACATGCATGACTCTTTCATGGGTCCTGTGGCTATTACAACCATCATCTTCTGTTTCTATTGGTTGATGTGATCTGACGGGTCGTCGGTCCTATCGTATAATGTCATTGTGGGTTGCTTGAATCCTTTAGGCACATTGATTAGAGCTGTGTCGTCCACAAAAGGAGAGTCTGCGTAACTCTGCAGGGCTGCTCTCTCAATGGGGCGCGGCATGCCAGGTATTTTTTTGATCATGTCTCTGAGTTCCTGGAGCTGTTGTTCCACCTATCCGCTTGTTCCTGCAGAAGGGTTAGAGACAGGCGGAACAAAGCCAAAGGGATTACCTTCTGGCGCTGTTCCTGCAGGGGTGTGCTCCACGGAGTATGGCTGGCTGGCAAGGATAATGGACAAAGAGGCTGCATTTGGTACCTGCTGGCTGGAGGTACCTGTAACAGAGAAGGAGTTAGCCCCAAGAGAACAACTAGACAGAATGTTACCTGGGGTAGCCTGCATGCTGGTCAGCATGGGAGAATAATTGGGTGTTAAGCCTCCAAGATTCTGCCTTGTAATCAACTCGGGAGGAATTAGTTGTCCTTGTCCTCCACAAACTGCTGACTCCTGGAGCGTGTAGGTTGCTGGAACCATCGCCTGGACGCTCTGAAGGATGGGTGCTGGATGAAGGGGTACCATGGCTTCTATCCTTGCCTTCAAATATAAGTTGTCCTTATGCAAGTTTTCTAGGGCTTTGTGCAGGGTGTTCATTTCCTTTAGGATGACCTGCAGAGTATTTGAATCTGGTGGAGTTGGGCTTGGGTGCCTGAAAGTTCCTCCAGATAGACTGCTCTGGACCTGCACTCCTGTGCTGAAATTCCCTGCTGGTGTACCCTATGCCGGTACCATACTGGGGGTTCCTGGTGGATTCGTCGTTCCTTCTCTGGCAGATCCTGGAAGAACCATGGTGACTAGGTCTGCAGAATTATGGGAGCAGGTACGGAGCAGGCACGGAGCAGGAACGTAGCAGGTAGATTATTGACTAGACGATAGTTGGGCTATAGAAATCGATCACTTTGCCCCACGGTGGGCGCCAAATTGTTTTGGTAAAAAATTACCCAAACCTATTAATTCGTTCGTTGACGGGTCAAAATGATCTACTCTTTTTAGCCTCAAAAAGGGGGTTAATTTATATGTGATTTGTGACGGAATACGGATGGAAAATAAGCAAAAGTAATGGCGAAAATAACAATAAATGTAGAGTAATGAAAAAAGGACACACAAAAATGGTGACGCGGAAACCCAAATTAAGAAAAACCGCGGGGGGAGTCGGAATCCCACCAAATATTGTACTATGATTTGTTTAATGAAGATGTGAGCAAGAATCAGAAATTAAATACAATAAGCAATGAAGTTTTTAGTGATGATGGGATTCGTTTTCTAGGAGATAGTGTAGTATTTGATGATGCATTCCTGTTTTATGCCTCTCATATTTATAGGCCTTGCAAACTCTAATGCCTTCAAAACCCTAATTCTCTATGCCGTTGCTCTTCCAACTACTTGCTCCTCAAAATCCTCAACTTCCCTACTTTCAAGAATTTTGTTATCTGACTGATTCTTGTTCTTCCTGACAGGATCCCGACAGGAGGCTGACAGGAGGCTGACAGGATCCCGACAGGAGGCTGACAGGATCCCGACAGGAGGCTGACAGGATCCCGACACGAGGCTGACAGGATCCCGACAGGAGGCTGACAGGATCCCGACAGGAGGCTGACAGGATCCCGACAGGAGGCCGACAGGATCCCGACAAGAGGCCGACGGGAGGCCGACAGGATCCCGACAGGAGGCCGACAGGATCCTGACAGGAGGCTGAGTTCGTGCTACTTCGTTCGGCCTGCCGAGTCACCCTCCAGTTATTGACTGGTTCATGTTCCTCCTGGCGTTCCTCCTGGCGTTCCTCCTGCAGGAGGCTGGATTTGCGTCACTCTGTTCCGCCTGTTAAGTCTCCTATTCTTCCCCAACTGCTCCTAAATTCTAGGAAGCTGTTGTTGACTTGTTCCAGCTGCTGTTATAGTCCCTTCCTTTGACCCATTCCTCCTCAGCGTTCTCCCTGGATGCCCTCCTGTTTTTCCTCAACTACTCCTCTCTTTGGGGAATTTAGTTTGTTGACCTTTTCTTTCCATGTCATTAGTCCACTCCCTCCATGATGGACCACTCTTAAGATGCCACATATTCAAGTAGGAAAATTGTAAATTTTGGCTATAACAACATCCCCGGTCGCGAGTCAACTTGATCATCACTACTACTTATTATTATTGGATGATTTCAATAATTTTGTTTGGACTTTTCCCATCAAATTAAAATCTGACGTTTTCGCCCTCTTTCCCGACTTTCACCGTCTTGTTCATACATAATTCAAGAAATTAATTAAAACGTTTCAGTGTGACAATGGTCGGGAATATGATAACTCCCAATTGAACTCTTTTTTTTGCTAATATGGGTCTTCAATTTAGGCTTTCTTGTCCTCATACTTCGTCTCAAAATGACAACGTTGAGTGTAAGATACGTACCCTTAATAATATGGTTTAATTTGTACCCTACTCTGACACGCACATATGACTCTGTCGTTTTAGCCTCACGCCCTCTCGATGGCTACTTACCTTCATAACATCTTCCCTATAAAAGCTACGGAATAATAGCTATGACTCTCCCACTTCGAGCCTTTAACGGAAATTCCCGTCTTATGCACACCTACACACATTCGGTTGCTTATGGGAGTACATGTTGAAGTCGTGACCAGTATTCCAGAGTGTCGTAAAGGCTAGTCCACTTGTGGAGGTCCATTGACCAGATGATGTTCGTCTGCGTGATGGCAAGGGACGATTGAAATTGGCTGAGGTGTAACCAAAACCGGGGAGGGAAATACCTTGTAACTATGGGAGGGCTCCATTGATCAACGCTAATTTTGATGACTATGTCCGGCCTCAACCGTCAGCCAATGAGGATGCTTACGGAGGAGGAAACATAACGACTTATGATCAAAGCCATAGTGAAGCTATAGTTCAAATGGCGAGTGCTAGCCAAGGTTATGGATCTTCTACACCACAGAGTTTGGTGCCTTCTATCCACACACACCTGAACAAAAACCTACAAAAAAGGCAAGTAGTGTAAATATGTAATATCGTCATTCTAGATTTACTATTGCTATTTGGTTTTCGTGGTCTATCGATGTAAACTTTGCTTAATAAATTCTTGAGTATAATAAGTAGAAATTGTTTAATATCATCTGCCAAGTGTAATGTATTCTATCAAACCAACCATTTTTATAACTGCCCTATAAAAAAATGGTAACTATCACATTTCATTATAAACTTGGACCAATAAGATTAATGTAGACAACTAGTTTTAAATCCGTGCAATATTGCACGGGTCGTAATAACAAACGCAAAAATTGTCGTTTCCTTTAAGCTAATATATAAGATATAAATATATTAAATTATACTGAATGAAGGTATTTAACATGTTAGAGGCAAAATAACGATAAAAATATAATTGAACATGATAAAGGAAAAATGATAATGCAGTTAATTTATTTTTGAAGTTATATTAATGTATATAAATTGATTATTTTTATAAAATATGATGGGCTAATTTGGGTTGATTATTATAATGCGAGATTTGTGTTGGTATTTTTATGCACTTATCCATGCTGGTATCATTATCTATATATTATCGTGAACATCCTTAAAGCTTTGTTTTAACCTTATACTAATCTCAAAAATCTGCCTATTTTTAACTTTTATTAAATTCTGTATTTTTTTTAAATTAACTTGTATACTTTTATTTTAACTATATATATTATTTTCAAAAAAGTTTTTTTTAAACCTGCTATTATTTTCAAAAACCCGCCTTCTTTTATAATAATAATTATAATACTCGAGCCTCAAAATGTTGTACGTGTATATTTATATTTTAACTATATGTTTTTTTTAGTTTTTTTAGTTTTTTTTAACCCAAAACATTTCCCGAAAACCATCATTTTAATTAATATTTGCGTCTTTACAATCTTTACTTGTATATTTTTATATTCATTTTAAAAATAATATTATTATTAATTGAGTCTCGAAGAGCTATAGTTGTATATTTCAACTATATGCTTTTTTATATAATATAGTCAAGTGGGTGACATTATTTTTGTAATTTTCGACTAATATATGTTGTATTTGTAATCTTTCAGTTTTTAATATTTTCGTCACAATTAATTAGTTAGTATCACATGGATTTGCATAAACATGTATGGTTTTGTGTAATTTATATAGTTGATTGTATGTGTGTGTCTAATATTGTTAATTAGAAATGTATACATGTATATACTATAGAAATTGTAGAGAAATAGACCCCTAAAATCATGGAGCATCACGTTGAAAAAAGGTGAGGCTTGTGTTTTCTTTTCCCTAAAATTAAGTGACTAATAAGAATGCTTTAAAAGTTTATGCTTTTATATATAGATGATTTCGAATAATTACGAAGTATGGAGTATGTGCTGGTCGAGTTTTTAAAAAAAAAATTATAAGAAGTTTGGTCAAATTAACATATACTCTCTCCTATTCTTTCCTTTCTTCCCTCTTTCCTTTTTGGGTATGTCGGGTTTTCTTCTATCTTTTCTTTTTTGGTTGCGGGGTTGTGTGTTTTGTGTGGTCCAATCAAATAATCATTCAGTAACAACATCAAATGAAAGATTTAGCAATTTGTAACTTAAGTGTGTATAAAAAAATATTTTATTTTAATAAAAATTTTATAGTTTCGAGTTTGCTTTAAAAAGATAGTTTTACGAAGAGATTATATTTTAATGAAAAGACAAAATTTTAATTAAGTAAAATCTAATATCAATTGTTGTATATTTAGTGGAGTGCAATTTGATAAGAAAACATTTCAACTTTCTTATTATCTTAGTATATAAGTGATTCATTTACCATTAATATGCTTATGATTTGAATTTATTAAATGTTCAAATCAATAATTAGGCCTACTTTGTATTCCAAAGTATGTATAAGATCTTGCATTTTAAAATTAAATAACATATTTATCTATAAAACCCTATATGTTATGAAATATTATTATATGGATGTCCATATCTTATAGGATACTAGAATATATTATCTTATGGAAACTCTACCCCTATTGTATGTGTATATATACCCCTTATAATGGAATAATAACACAGATCTCTCTCCTTTACTTTCTCTCTACCTTCTCTTTATAACTATCTCTCCCTTTGTTTCACAACACGTTGTCTGGAGGTTCATATCAGATCTTGTTCTATTATTTACTTTAAGGTATGTTTACTGATTTACTACTCGTGAAAACCTATGAATATACGAACTAAGGACTAAGAATTAATCAAACAATTATTGCATGCAAAATATATTATTAAACTGCCACATGCTTATGAAACAATTTTCATATTGTCACGTTGAAAATCAAAACATGATATCTAGTTGACCTTAATTTTGTAACATTGATTTCTCGATTGTTTCGATCAACTTTTGCATCAATATTTTGTTTATATTTAATTTATGTTTATCTGTCCGTACGGTAATTATTAATTTAGCGTAACATTGTTCTAACTAATACTATGAACTATGTGATACTCCTTAATTCCTGCAAACCTGCTAATACGAACAAAAGAACAAAATTTTGCGGTCATATCTCTTACCAAACTTATTGATTATGATTCTTATTGTCTAATCGATCTGCTTCTATGTGGTGATTGTCTTCCATAGTTCCATGTATACTTAATTATTTACTTAGTTCATTAATCATTAAGTTTGGGTTTTAAACTTAATTATGTGTCGTAATATGTAACAGCCTAATAGCTAATAAAATTAATCAAACAAGATAATTTATAAAGGATCACAATGATTATAATGATTATTTTGATGAAAACACATGTTCCATATATTTCCGTACAATTCATGTACGTTTCATAGATATGTTACTTGAGTTTAACAACATATGGGTTTATTTTTGTATCTTTATAATATATATCATATTTATCGATCAGTTTTGATCAGTTATTTCCGCTAGTTCATAAATTATTTTGTTAATTATATTAAAGATCGTACGGGAAATAACTCAGATTATCATGCATTGCCTACAATTTTACCGCTTTTGATATTCTTATGTCACCGAGAAACAAAGAGTTATTGTTTAATATGATAACTAAGTTAATCTTGTATAATTTACATATTATTGGACTTAATTTTTGGAAAAGGACATATCATATAATTTTTGGACCTGAAGTTCCAAAAGATTTATTTTATAATGATGAGCAGATATGTCCATATTATAACTTTGGCCTGAAGTTCAAGGTTTTAAAGGTGTGTAAGAATAATTTAACACCGTCTCATCGATTCATATTTTGAAGTGTAAGTGGCCAGAAGTCCACATGTGAATGCTAGTGGCCAGAAGTTCACAGCTGCGATTTATGAACTGCATTTGGGTTTCAAATGGATAAAGCGGTCTTTATAAAAGGATAAATTATTTCTGAATTGATTCTTGTTCACCTGAAGTTGAACGGCATAATAGATTTGAAATTTGGTCCATTCTTTTAAGTGAATGTGACATCTCATAAAGACTATGCATGTAGCAGAGATTGAGAACATGACATTATTGAGCCTAATAATGTGGCATTTGGTGAGCCATGTAAAAGAAGTCTAATTTGAGCTTACTGATGTAGACTTACTGAGCCAAATCAGTTCATTGAAAGATTCATGTGACACATATACTCGAAATTCGATATGAGAAAAGGAAAGTGATATACGAGTTGAAATTTTAATATTCGTACTATGACCTGAAGTTCATAATATTTAAAGAATACTAAAACTATGACCAGAAGTTCATAGTGTTTACATATACTAAATTATGGCCTGGAGTTCATAATGTTTACAGATATTGAAACTGTGACCTGAAATTCACAATGTTTACAAATTCTCACATTTCATATAGTGAGTATTATTTGAGTATCATAATTAAGAATAAACTCAATGTTTATACATGAATATTTGCAAAATATGAGATACTCTTAAAAGTTGATAATCATATCAAATCAAATCAAAATCATTCCCTGAAGCGAATGAGATATCATGTTTTGAGTATGAAATATATTTGTCATTCATTCAAATAATATAGTCATGTAGACACATTATCGTGTAAGTGCTTAAAACACTATGTGTAGTATCTCGTATACAAGTGACATGTGATCAATTATTTAATATTATGAAAAGAATGATCACTATGATTCGTTGATTTCACCATCTCCCCTGACGGGACTGATACATTATTAATTGAGTTTAACTGAGATTATTTTAAGAATCGGTTAAGTTTTGTATTCCTAAAAGGAATTTTGATGTATGATTTGTGTTCATATACTACAAGAAAGAGCAATGTATAATATTCCCTAAAGGAATATTGCGATATTATTTTTAGTCTTGCCAATATAAATAACACATTAGTTAGTGTCTTATATCACATCTATTTTATCGGGCCAGATACAGAGGAATTATTTTGAATTCATATGCGAAATTGCTAACCAGAAGTTTAGCTTGTTAAATTGTCAACTAGAAAGTGGCGTGTCATAAATTATACTATCTAGACACGACCAAGTGCTTATGTAAGTTGCCATGATTTTTGGGCAAACTAAGAAAGTTGACATTAAATTGTTAAGATGTGACGATTGAGGCCATCCGGGTTCTTATTATACCCGTTTTGATAAACCTGAAGTTTATCCTAGAGAAAAGACAAGTGTTGAAACTCTCTCGTGTAGAAATTTCATTAACGGAAAGACACTACAGTGAGATTGAGTATATTTGATATTGGAGATATAAACATTACTCAGAAGTTCAATAAAGAACTTAAATGTTCGTGTATGGATTGACACTCTATTGAATGGCTTGTAGCCACATAATGATTTTTCTGAGTAGTTCTTGTGATCAGCAATCACGTTTTGATTATTATATAAAATCGTTGATCTCCGAAATTGGGCATTGTAATTCGGCACATTAGAAATCCAACTGCATTATATGTTACTCCCCGAAATATTTTGTTATTATACAAAAATCTCCATATAAATTCTCATCGGTGATATGAGAAATTGAGATCTAAGGTGGATATAATAATTTATTGCCCATTAAATCTATTTGTTATTGATAGTTTTTACCACCTTATGGGGAGAATGATAAGGAAAAGCTGGTAAAAACAGACAAGTAAGTTATCCTCAACTGAACCTGAAGTTCAGCGGTTTGTTTTCATTATGAAATACATCAAATAGAGGTTCATAAAATTAAAAATGATGGCATTCATTTAGTTATGAAGATGTATTACGATACCAGTTTGATCACCTTGTCTAAATGTGACATTAGATTGGGATCTATGATTTAATTATAGACAGATTAGCCCTATTTGTGGTATAGCGTGCTATAAATTAGTCATAGATATTATATGTAATGAAAATTGAAATTCTTGTCAAATTGAACAATAACCACACATGGAATGTAGTGTGGAAGTCATATCGGTTCACATATTTCAAATAATAAGAAAATGACAAGTATGAGCAGTTGGTACTCCTATGGAGTAAAGAAATTTGTATTTCCCTTAAGTGACAGAGATATCTGAATGATAATCGATGGCCTTTATAGAAGAGGAATGGTACCATATATATTCAGATATCACTAATCAGTACTAACAATATCGCGAGATGTTGAAATTATATCGATATGGTTAAGGAACCGATATGCATTTGCGCGCGGAGTTTAAATGGACTAGAAAATGGGGATCTTATATGTAAGTCCTAATTTTGATTGTTGACATATAATCTTTGTTTTGGGGCGGACACAGGCGGTGCAGGGCAGCCGAAACCGGCGATTTTGGTGGTCAAGTGATTTATGCACATTTTAAAATTAATTCCGTAAGATAAGAAGTCCCATTCCGAGGTTGCCCATGTATAGAATATAGGATGGTGCGCTTAGACAGAGCACAGCCATGATTGACTTAGCATGGCAGCTGTTGAGGGGTCTGTCGGCTGATAGATATCATGAAATCTGCCCAACATATAATTATTAGCAGGATCGATAGAAGCTGCCTTCACTCTGCTTGGCGAACAAAGGTGATTCTGTTCATGCTTCAGACAATCTGACTAATTCTATATACTTCTATCTAATTATAGAATTTTTTTCTATTAGAAAGGCGAAAGTTGTTGGGTCCTAATTGGTTGAAAAATTATAGTTTTAGAAATGAGCTCATGGACCTGAAGTCCATATATTGACCTGAAGTCAATTGAAATTATGAATATTTGAAAAGATACTATATAATTTGTATTTTGAGTCATCATCATGTGCATGTAGGTAATAAATCATCATTGCATCTTAGTTTAGTGTATATATTCACATGTTTCATAATGTTCATATCGTATGTATGCACATGTTTCATAATATTGTTTATGGATAAATGTTTAACGGAGAAATATATTTTACTCCTACGAGGATAACTCCTTGAAGGAGCCTCTTATGAATGATTATCAATTGAGTTTTGAACTCATGTGAACCTCTACAATACGATTGAAAGATATCGTGATTAGTTCAAAATGGAACATCAAAACTCCTTTAGAGTTTATTTGATGTCTCAACCTGAAGTTTGAGCATATGAGAATTGAGATCTGAATGAATTTCTTGTTAAAAACTTGAAATAAGTTTATGGTCCATAAGTACCATAACGATTGAAAAATAATGTAGTCAAAGTCTACGATGAGGATGTCAATCCAATGGTTTAGCAAAGAAAATTACTGAAGGTATTTAGTGGATTATTATTATCCAACAATTTGGTTGCTTCTCCAGTAGAGATCCAATATATGGATGATTGCTACACTCTTTTTTCCTTCGACTTGGTTTTTTGTCCCAACAGGTTTTTCCTATCAAAGTTTTTAACGAGGTAGCACAACAAGCGCATTATTGATACGCTATAGTAATAATTGTTGAGATGACAATTAATTTAGACATAATATTATGTCATGTTATGAGAAGAATTGAACTTATTTTCTCTCACTATTTGGTGTATTACCAGAAATGAAGATCAAGAGTCATCATGAATGACTACATCCGAATTGTGAGTTCTAAAGACATATGAAGATTGATTTTGTTAAGGAATTCTACTAACTGAAGATATCAAGTTTATCAACTACAATGGATTCTATTCAACGATCGAGAAGTTACGTCCAAGCATGATTCATTTGAAGATATATACAGTCATGTTATCATCAGGGGGAGTAGCCACGCGCTGTACTCTTTTTCCTTATCTATGGTTTTGTCCCACTGGGTTTTCCATGGAAAGGTTTTAACGAGGCAGCTTGTTATGCGTGTTTAGAGATTATTGTACTCTTTTCCTTTCAAGTGTTTTTCCCATAGGGTTTTTTTTACTAATGTTTTTAACGAGGCATGTTCTTCAGTAATGGACATCCAAGGGGGAGTGTTATGAAATACTATTATATGAATGCCCATATCTTATAGGATACTTAAATATATTATCTTATGCAAACTCTACCCCTATTATATGTGTATATATACCCCTTATAATGGAATAATAACACAGATCTATCTCCTTTACTTTCTCTCTACCTTCTCTCTATAATTATCTCTCCCTTTGTTTCACAACACTATTAAGATTATTTTTATTCTTAATATCCATGAATTTCCAACACAAGTATTGTTAGGCTAAAAGTTAGGCCCAATAAAGTTATAAAATAAGGATAATAAAAGTGGGGCTCATTTAAAGAAAGTTTCATTTAGGCGGGAGAAATTTGGAGAACTCTTAATCTTTTAGTATAAGGGGTATTAAGAACAGATGCGACTATCTTTTTAGGCCGCTCCTCATCTCACTCAAATTCTAATTTAAAAGATGACAAACATATATCTAATACAAATTTATTGTTTACAGTGTCTCGTGTAATCTCACTCCATAAAGCTCTCGTAAAAAACACAAAAATAATTATTCATAAATCTCCCGTAAAAAATAATGCATGTCCTCCATCTGTTTGCGCCTATGTTTTTTTTAATTAGTTTTATTCGTTGGCGGAAATCAAATTGTATTAATAAAAATATATTTGTATGAAATATAAGAAAGGAGGAGATATAGTAATTAATTAGTATGATGGGAGTGCGGAGGAGAGAGAATAATTAACTAGTGGAAACAAAGGTGGGGCAATTTACTTTTTTATTCTTCTAAATATATTAGCAATAGGAACACACTAAATGCTTTAGCTTTTATATATAAGTAGATATGAAGAAATGGGAGAACCTCATTCGCTTATGCAGAGTACTTGTTAGAGCAATATCACTAGTAGTTTTTTGTATTGGGGTTGTCACCCAGAACTTTATTTTAAAAGTTTATCTATTACATTAAAAAGTTTCTTCTTATTTTTAAGAACGAAGTTCTTATATAAGAACTAAGTTTGTAAATATTGGAATGTGGAGAACCAATAAATGTAACTTTGTAAAATGTGAGCAACTCTTCAACATTATCAATTTTCAAGTGAATTTAATCAAAGAACTTCATATAAAATTCCTCTATTGTAAACAAAAATTCTTAAATATTGAGGTTGGTGTAATATTACATGGCATAAAAAGAAATTTATATAAAGTTCTTCTATTTCAATTGCTCTTAGTATGTTTCAAATGATATGCTTGTCTAAAATTTTGAATATAAAGTCTAACATGTGCTTTTTTTCCTTCCATTCATCCAGAAGAGACGTTGGTTACGTTGGTTTCGGACGATGAAGGTTTCCTCGTCTAATCTTAAGATAAAGCCAGAGCTGTAAAGAATCTTCCTCTATGTATCTGATGGAAGTCATCTACAGATTGTAATATAGATTTATAGGTCAACGAATGTATTTGAAGGTAGTTGTTGAGAGGATTTTGTTACTATTCTTTGCAGTAGGGCATTCTATTTTCTCTCTAGACAGACCCGATCCGACCCAATCCCCAAGCATATGACCAGACCCATAACCGGCTGATTGACCCGTTTTGCCATGTCTACGAATGGTAAATCCACTTGTGGTGGTCCATAGACCAGACTTACTCCTCTGCGTGACGGTAAGAACCGATTAAAACTACCGATTAAAAGTGTCCGAGGTACATAGACCTTGTTGTCTCGAGCATCTCTTGAGCGATGTGATACTCGATATATGCTCCATTTCTCCGAGATGTCTGAGACAATTTTTTGTTCATGTCTTTTGAATTGGAATATGCTCATATCATCTTTATAAGTCAATCAAAGAATACTATTGAAATTCTCTACTCCCTACTGATATACTTCCTCAAAAGACTTCGAGTAAGTAATAGTTCAAGAGCCAAAAGTCTTCAGCAAATCCGTCTTACGCGTAGTGGCTATACTCAGCTACACTAAACGCTTACAATACATATACAGTTTATGTTTAAGAAATGCTTCTGTTAACTCGTCAACAAATAACGTGTTGTAGTTTTTGTAGTAAAATAAATCCTAAAATACAATTACAAACTACTAATTAAAAAGGCACTAAACTGAAATGAAAACGAAACTATATACGGTATTTATAACCCAATCGAATCACGCTTGAATGCGCTTCCTTAGAGTATTTCGACCCTACAAGCCTTTGGGTATCACGAAATCTCTTGAGGATAAGACGATTATAACTTTGTCTTAAGGCAAGAACAAAGATCAAATAACAAGAGAGTTTTTCTTTTCTTTTGTTTTGTCAAAATTCTGAAAATGAAAGTGAAGTAATGATTATTGTATTTCATTCAATGCTTTCTCATATATATATATATATATATATATATAGAGAGAGAGAGAGATAGGTTCTTGTGAGTCCACCATTTTTTGTGAGTCCATAAGTCCTCATCCAAGCCTTTGGATGAAGGTGATGGAGGGACAAGATTAAAACAAGATGAAGGGATAAGATTAAAACAAAAATGAATGGACAAGATGAGAACAAGATGGAGGGACAAGATTAGATTAAAATGGGTGGGGTTTAATGAATTCCACCTACACTTACCTTCATATTGTAACAATAAGTTTTTGTAACTTCAACTTTTTATGAGTGTAACTTCAGTCAATACGAGTGTAACTTCAACCATTCTTTGTGTAACTTCAAATTAAAATGTGATTTCGACTATACAAATTTGAATTTATATAACTTTAAGACAAGTTTAGCCTTTTTATGAGTGTAACTTCAGTCAATACGAGTGTAACTTCAACCATTCTTTGTGTAACTTCAAACTAAATTGTGATTTCGATAATATTAAGTTGAATTTATGTAACTTTAAGACAACTTTATGTGATTTTAGCCTTTTATGAGTGTAACTTCACTCATTACGAGTGTAACTTCAACCCTTATTTGTGTAACTTCAAGCTAAATTGTGATTTCGATTATATTAATTTGGATTTATGTAACTTTAACACAAGTTTATGAGATTTTAGCCTTTTATGAGTGTAACTTCAGTCATTACGAGTGTAACTTCAACCATTCTTTGTGTAACTTCAAACTAAATTGTGATTCCGATTATATTAATTTGAATTTATGAAAATTTAAGACAAATTTATGTGATTTTAGCCTTTTATGAGTGTAATTTTAGTCAATACAAGTGTAACTTCAACCAATATATGTGTAACTTCAAACTAAGATGTGTTATAAGCGTAACTTTAGTCTTTACGAGCGTAACTTCAGTCCTTGAAAAAGTCACTTCAGTCTTTTAAGAGTGTTACTTCAGTCTTTTAAGAGTGTTACTTCAGTCTTTTAACAGTGTTACTTCAGTCTTTTAACAGTGTTACTTCAGTCTTTTAACAGTGTTACTTCAGTCTTTTAACAATGTTACTTCAGTTTTTTAAGAGTGTTACTTCAGCCCTTAAGAATGTAAAAGCAGTCCTTAATAGTTTAACTTATTTTAAAAAATGAGATCTAAAATTAAAATAAAAACCATACAAAAATTTAAAAATTTAAAAAAATCTAAGAGAATATAACAGATTTGGAAAAGTTAAATATCATAAAAATAAAAAAAAGATATAATTAAAAAAAATTAGATCTAGCAAGTAAAAATAATATAAAAGAGCACTTTAACCAATAATAGTGTAACTTCAAGCATATACATAACACATACTACAATAATTTATTAAAAAACAAAAAATTAAAAAACAAGATCTAAAAAAACTAACCAGATTTAAAAAATACAAAAACATAAAAACCTGAAAAAAAAATTGCATTTGTGTAACTTTAGTTATTTTTTGTGGAACTTTAATCATTTATACTAAAAAAAATGAGATCTAAACTAATCAGTTATTTTTTGTGGAACTATAAGAAATTTTAAAAACAAAATAAACAAAAAAAAAAAGAAAAAGAGTGAGAGGAGGCAGGAGGCGGACAGAGGGAGAGGAGGCAGGAGGCGGACGGAGGGAGAGGAGGCAGGAGGCGGACGGAGGGAGAGGAGGAAGGGTGGAGGCGGACGGAGGGAGAGGAGGCAGGAGGCGGCTGGAAGTTCTGGGGTCTGGTGGAGGCGGGAGACGGAGAAGGTGGAGGCGGGAGACGGAGAAGGTGGAGGTGGGTGACGGAGAAGATGGAGGTGAGCCAAGTGAGGCGGCGGTGGAGACTTCCGGTAGAAGGTTTGTTGGGTTGTATTTTTTTGGGTTTTTTTTGTTTAAGAGGATTGATGAGAGATAAAAGGAGGTAGAGAGAGAGTGAAAGATCTGAAAAATGAGAGAAAGAGTGTGTGAGAAGGGTTTAAATATTAGGGTTTGAATGAGATTGGATTGTGTGTGTCTCACAATCTCAGCCTTCCATTTTGTTTTAATCCTAGCCCCTCATCATCTTGATTCAATGGCTTGGATGAGGACTTATGGACTCACTAAATGAAGGTGGACTTACATGATCCTTTCTCTCTCTCTCTCTCTCTCTCTCTATATATATATATATATATATATATATATATATATATATATATATATATATATATATATATATATATATATATAGAAGTGGGTTCAAATGAGTCCCCTTAGTATATTTGAGTCCTTGAGTCCTCATCCAAGCCCTTGGATTAGGAGGATGAACGGCTATGATTAAAACAAAATGGAAGGCTAGGATTGTGAGACACACACAACTCAATCCCTTGAAATCCTAATATAAATACCCTCCCCTCACTCCATTTCTCTCATTTTCACATATCTCACTCTCTCTACCTCCCTTATCTCTGATCCATCCTCTAAAAAAATAAAAACCACAAAAAATACTCCCTCACCTACCTTGACCGGCCACCACCCCCACTCCTCCATCACTTCCGCCATCCACCCGCCCTTATCCACCTGCCATGACCCCCACACCGACGACCCCCAACCTACCACCCCCGCCACACCCTCTAAACCGGCGACCCCTCACCCCCGGCCGCCGTCTTCCTCCTTCACAGGAACCTTGTCCTTCCTCCACCGTCCAACGTCACCTCCACCACCACCAACACTAACTCCGTCTCCGTCCTCCGTCGCCGCCCTCCGTCACTGCCCCCTGTCTCCTCCACCACCCCTTGCCGCCTCTGTTCTTCGTCCGTCGCACCCCCACGTGCTACCCCCCCCCCCCCCCCCCCCCCCCCCCCCCCCCCCCACCCCCCACCCCGACGGCCCCAACCCTTCACAGGAACTTTTCTTCTCATTTTGTTTTGTTTTTTTTTTCAGATTTATACCATCATATTTTTAGTCCATTTTTTGAATCTTTTTTAGATCTGAAAAAAAAGGTAAAAAGGTAAAAAAACACAACCACCACCATTTCAGATTTTCAGATTTACTATGTTTTTTATTTTATTTTAGATCTCATTTTTTTTATATATGTCATTTTTTTTCTAGATCTACTTTGCTTTCTTTTTTTCCAGATTTACATTTTTTTAGATCTTGTTTTTATTTTTAAAATTTTCTTATGTTTTACTTTTTATTTTAATTTAAATCTTGTTTTTTATTTTTTAGTTTTATTTTTATTTTTTTGGTGGTTGATGGACTTTTTTCCAAGATCTAAAGTTACACCATTATCTACTAAAGTTATATAATTATGGACTGAAGTTGCATCATTTAAAAGTTTTATAACTAAAGTTATATAGGTAGGGACTGAAGTTACAACATTAAGTACTAAAGTTACAGTACCAAAAGAGAAAGGACTAAAGTTATGCTATTAAGAACTAAAGTTATACTTAAAAGAATAAACTTTAGTGTAAAGTTATACCATAGATTACTAAAGTAACATAAATAATAATTCTTGAAGGCTCACTAATAAAAGTTAAAGTAACACTCACAAAAATGGTAAAATTAAATCATATTTTGGTTATAGTTATACAAATAAGGGTTAAAGTTTCACTTATAAAGACTAAAGTTTCACTTATTAAAAGACAAAAATTATATAAACTTATCTAAGTTATGTAAATTCAAATTCATATAGTTGAAATCACATTTTGGCATAAAGTTACATAAATAATCGTTGAAGTTACACTCATAAAAAGGTTAAAACAACATGAACTTGTCCTAAAGTTACATAAATCAAATTTATATAGTCGAAATCACATTTTAATTTGAAGTTACATAATTAATGGTTGAAGTTACACGCCTAATGACTAAAGTTACCTTGATAAAAAGGCAAAAATCACGTAAACTTGCCTTAAAGTTACATAAATTCAAGTTTATATAGTGGAAATGACATTTTGTTTTAAAGTTACACTAAAAACGCTTAAAATTACATTGTAATGACATAATGTAGTTTCAAGTTACAAAACTAATGACTGAAGTTACAGTCATAATGTAGTTGAAAGTCATTAAAACTTACTCATTTTGTTATAATTTTGTCCCTTCATTTTGTTATAATCTTGTCCATCCATTTTTCTTTTAATCTTAGCCCTCCATCTTGTTCTAATCTTGTCCCTCCATCCTTTTCATCCAAAGGCCAAGATAAGGACTCATGGACTCAATTTTGAAGGTGGACTCATTACAACTTGCCTCTCTATATATCTAATAACTCTATTACTACACTTAGTAAATTATTATAAATTTATGAACACTAGTTCAAACTTCTAAAGTTTCTTTTAGTGTAAGAATTAGAATTTTAGAGAGATGAGCATATATTCAAAATATGAGATCTAGTAGTGAGATAACAGGAAAACATTTCCTCTTGTCTATGACCATGACCGGCCACCACATGGGGAAATGGGGGTTGCTTTTTGCTTTTGTTCTTAACCATGCAATAGCTAGGCATAGGTATTAGGTTATGTAATTATTGTGTTTTGTTCTTAATTAGAACAACACCTAAAGCCTAAATCACCCTACTACCCACCCAAAACCGGTTTACACATCCAGAAAAATATAAATAGGATTTTTTTTATCCTAAATAGAGGTAGAAGGAAAATTTGCAAAATGGGGTTAGGATGAAAGTTATTATAAAAAAAAAAAAGATGGGTCCATGTAGGATATGAATGCACGAAACTATGCTTCGAAATAAGTTGCTTAGCGTCAGAGTGATTTAGGATTAGAGGTGGCAAGTCTGACCCGAACAGAGTGACCCGACCCGATAGAAGCCTAAAATTTTGCGAACCGAGACCGACATGACCTTACCCGATGACGACCCGTAACCCGACGCCACCCGATAATCAGTGACCCAAACCCGAACCAGGCCCTATCCGTTTATGTCCTGACCCGATTAAATTGATGACCTGACAATTATTAAGCTTAATATTGATCAAAACGAAAGTGATTTAACATTTAGATTTGATACGTTGACTTATAATAATGAAGTAACTAAACTAAATAATGACTATAAACTAAATTTAATGGTCAAAATTTGAAGTAATGCGATAAAGTAACCGGACCCGATAATGACCCGACCCGACCCGATGACGACCCGCTGTAACCCGACGCGACCCGATAATCAATGACCCGAACCCGAATCTGAATCAGGCACAACCTGTTTTTTAACCAACCCGATATTGTCCCGATTAAATTGATGATCTGACAATTATATATTAAGCTTAATATTGATCAAAATGAAGGTGATTTAGTGTTTAGATTTACGTTGACTTAATAATGAAGTAACTAAACTAAGCAATGGTTAAAAACTAAATTTAATGGTCAAAATCTGAAGTAATGTGATAAAGTAACCTGACCCGGATAATGACCCGACCCAAACATAGACCTGGCAAAAGCAAGCCGACCCGAATGAGCCGACCCGAAAAGGCTGACCTGAAATCCGAAACTAATCTGATTTGAAAAACCCGAATATAACCCCAAACCTGAATTAACATGACCTGAACTTGACCCGAGTTCTACTAGACCTGTAACTGACCCAACCCGAAACCACTCGACCCGAAATCACGCGATCCAAAAGTGACCCGATTTAAATGACCCGAAGTGGCCGGAACAAGCTAATTTGAAGTCACATTTAATATTTGTTACATTAATTTGACTAGGCTAATATTGAGCATACCTTAAAACACTTCTATACAATAAACGGGGATGTAGCAAATTACCCCCATAACTTATGTACTATGTGTAAATCAACCCCTTAAGTTTCACTTGTAGCAAATTAGTCCCATAAGTTTTCAAAAATATGCAATTAGGTACAAGTCAAATTTTGTACCAATTTTTTTATCTAAAACTTGGAAATATGGCAAATCACCCCCATAAGTTTGATATTATGTGCAATCAATCCCTTTAACTTATAAAGGTAACAAATCAACCCCATAAGTTTCTCTCAATGTGTAATTAACAACATATTTTATTTTTAAGAAAGAAATTTACTAAAATAAATATATTACTATTATTAAAAGTCAATACTAATAATGAAATCTAAATACTAATATTCCTATATATTAGAAAGCGTGCTCAAATATTTTTTTTTACAAAAAATTTATATTTATTTTAGTGAAAAAATATTCACAATACTAGAATAATTAGTGAAGTCACGACGAGAAATTACATGACCGAATTTTTGTTTAAATTAAGTACTCCATTTTGATATCCCTAAACTCTGTACCCCCTCATTTTTCCAACTTTTCTGAAATACTCCATTTTCCATTATGGTTGACGTTGACTTATGCTGGTATTAATGTTTAGGCCAAAAATTGACCAAACCTATTAAATTGTTTGTGGAGGGTTAAAATGATCTACTCTTTTAAGCCTTAATATAGGAGTTGATTTATATGTGATTTGTGATAGAATACGAAGGTAAACAAAGTAAAAGTAATGACGAAAAGAACAAAGAAAACAAAGTAAATGAGCAAGGACACACGAAAATGGTGACGCGGAAACCCAATGTGGGAAAAACCGCGGGGCGGAGTCGGAATCCCGCCAAGTATATGCACTAAAATGTAAAAGTACTTGCTGAGGGGGTACAGAGTACGCTCTGGCAGTACTGCCGGATTCTGGCAGAACTAAGGGTATACTCTGACGGAAATACAAGATATACTCTGGTGGGACCACCGGATTCTGGTGGTACCACATGATTCTGGAGGAACTTAGAGGGGGCTTAGGAAGTACAAGTGGTATGTAAAATATATTAATAGAACTTGGAGGAATGACTCAAGTGTAATGAGTATGAGAGTGACTATGTGTTGGATTATGAATGACTTGCTTCCCTTTACTTTCCTCTATTTATAATGGGGTGAAGAAACCCTAACGGCTCTTTCGGTCCTCCTCCGAGTCCTGCTCAGATGGTCCGATTTTTATGGGGTTTGTTGTTGACTTGGTGAAATATGGTTGTTCCATAAGTGTGTTAGTTACTTTCAATCTGGGCCGCTCATCTTGTTTTACTTTCAATCAAGTCCGTGCATTTGCTTGATCCATGTGCTTTGCTCTTGCCCAATCAAACTTTGCCATGTCATTGATCCATGTGCTCTTTTATGATGTTGACTCTTTCTTCCCCTCTTGTGCGTAAAACCTTCATCTTTTAAGCAACCACTTTTGCCTTGTTGACCACACTTTCCATGTCACTAATCCACCTTTTCTTAGATAAGCCAATCATATGTCGCCACATCACCAAGCAAAAGACTATTGATTTTTGCCCATAACAATTGTCCCCAATTTCTCTCCTTAACTTCGTTTAGGAGGGAAATTAGTCCTTCAAGTACTGCAGGTTCTTCACCGTTCGGTTGTTCTGCTGGTATCATTCTGCGGGAACGAGTATATGCTGCACGATGCTCTTAAACCCCTGCTGTGCACCCCTGAATTCTTGTACTCTGGTCTGCTCATTCTGCCGGATCATATTCGGTAGTTCTGGCAGACTGATTTCTACTAGTTTGCAAGTAAAGGCATGTAGATGCTCAACAGATATCGATCTGGATGTAGGGGGATTCTGATGGAAGTTGGGTCCAGCTGGTAAACGTTGGGTTCTAGCTGGTAGAAGTTGAGGGATAACCTCCTTCTGATTGTATTGTACCGCCTCTGGTTGTCAAGAATGATTCTGGTGATGAGAACCTCTGGAGGTACCTCCCTTAATGTATGTAATACCTAAAAAATTTTAGTGATGGAACATAGATGTTCGCGAGAAAATTCGGCAGTGTGTTGGTCCGCACCTACGGGGGTGCAGACGTACTCTGTGTTAGAACCGTTTAGTTCTGCTGGTTTCTGAACTACTTAGTATGTATTTATCATTTTTAGCGTTTGTTTGTACGATTATCGCTCGTCGCGAGCTTTGTTTGTCGTGCATGCACTGTTCGTTGTTTGTTGGCTAGCATTGTCGGTAGACGGTGGCTCCGGAGTCTATTGTCCTTATATCAGAAAGCCACGCTATGTGAAGGTGTCTGTGGTGGTAGTATAGGGGCTTGACCCTTTATTCGCCACGCGCACGCTGTTTGTACCTCTGGAAGAGTTTTCTGCTAGTCTGGGTATGACAGACTGCCTTCCAAGGTTAGTAGGGCTCTTTCAGTGATGAGGGTAGTGAAAAAGCAAAACAAGTGTTTTTGAATAATTTTGAAATCATTCGCTAAGAAATACTTTTTTGAAAGTTTTTATTTCGAATTTGTTAAGATGTAAAAAATTCGTTGAAAAGGAAACTATCGGTTTAAGAATGACTTTCGAAAACTGTACCACGTGATGTAGTCTGCCGGTCATGTATGACCGTAGGACTGATAACTTAAGTATTGTACTGCCAACTGGCGAATTGTTGGAGAGGGTCCTGCCCTCTGCATGACTTTCACAGGCCCATGACTTTCACATGCCCACTGTGGAGGGCATGCAGAACAGCCTTGGACTCATGTTCCTCTTTCCCCTGCTGAGGAGGAACTTGCTATATCATGGGCAGATTGCATAATGTCATTGGTTCCTGCAGCTATACTGGCAGTACATTTGATTGAATTGCCCCCACATTATGGATCAACACCCTGCTGAGTATGCAGAGAGCATGACCTGTTCTGCAAGAGGAGTAACTTGATCTGCATGGATATTAACTCGTCCTGCTGATAGGGTGATCTCCTGGAAGAGTGACCTACTCTGTAGGAACAATGACTTGTTCAGCTGGCAGAGTAAGCGGTCCTTCAAACTGAGTGACATCCATTGCTGGTAGGATGACCTCTTGACCGTCCTGCAAGATATTTGTTGCTAGGGTCAAAATTGACCAAACCTATTAAATTGTTTGTGGATGGTCAAAATGATCTACTCTTTTAAGCCTTAATATAGGGGTTGATTTATATATGATTTGTGATAGAATACGAAGGTAAACTAAGTAAAAGTAATGACGAAAAGAACAAAGAAAACAAAGTAAATGAGCAAGGACACACGAAAATGGTGACGCGGATACCCAATGTGGGAAAAACCGCGGGGCGGAGTCGGAATCCCGCCAAGTATATGCACTAAAATGTAAAAGTACTTGCTGAGGGGGTACAGAGTACGCTCTGGCAGTACTGCCGGATTCTGGCAGAACTAAGGGTATACTCTGACGGAAATACAAGATATACTCTGGTGGGACCACCGGATTCTGGTGGTATCACATGATTCTGGTGGTACCACATGATTTTGGAGGAACTTAGAGGGGGCTTAGGAAGTACAAGTGGTATGTAAAATATATTAATAGAACTTGGAGGAATGACTCAAGTGTAATGAGTATGAGAGTGAGTGTGAGTTGGACTATGAATGCCTTGCTTCCCCTTGCTTTCCTCTATTTATAATGCGGTGAAGAAACCTCAACGGCTCTTTGAGTCTTCCTCCGAGTCCTGCTCAGCTGGTCCGATTTTTATGGGGTTTGTTGTTGACTTGGTGAAATATGGCTGTTGCATAAGTGTGTTAGTTACTTTCAATCTGGGCCGCTCATCTTGTTTTACTTTCAATCAGGTCCGTGCATTTGCTTGATCCATGTGCTTTGCTCTTGCCCAATCAAACTTTGCCATGTCATTGATCCATGTGCTCTTTTATGATGTTGACTTTTTCTTCCCCTCTTGTGCGTAAAACCTTCATCTTTTAAGTAACCACTTTTGCCTTGTTGACCACA
The DNA here is from genome assembly GCA_022085475.1 of Heliosperma pusillum. Lineage (NCBI taxonomy): Eukaryota > Viridiplantae > Streptophyta > Magnoliopsida > Caryophyllales > Caryophyllaceae > Heliosperma > Heliosperma pusillum. The sequence continues at coordinate 75,217 of JAIUZE010008112.1, read as the reverse complement.
CTTTCCATGTCACTAATCCACCTTTTCTTAGATAAGCCAATCATATGTCGCCACATCACCAAGCAAAAGACTATTGATTTTTGCCCATAACAATTAAGTTTAGGGATATCATGACATGATATAAGTAACATTAAATTTTGATCAACTTCTAACCCAACCACCTAAGTGGCTGAGTGAGTAAGTGTATTCATATTGCTTTCCGTGATTGTGTCTCCAACTCTCTATATTTATTTTCTCTGATCTTCAAGAGTTTTTGTATATTCTTTATTTGAAGTACAGACTAGTTTCTTATTGATGTTGTTGTAGTTTGATTATGAAGAATGAAAAAGTGGACTCTTTCTATGTTATACACCGAAATTGCTTTGTTCTATTTCGGATGATTGATTTGTGTTACAGCTTAGAACTCCGTATCTACTATACTAATAGTAACTCTTGTGCTTGGCGATATTTGCAGTAGCCAGGACCGAAAATGGGTGAATGTGATCGTGGAGAAAATGTCACAGCTTACTCCGAAGATGAACGAAAAATCAAGAAACTTGGTGAGCCCGAAGTTAACGGAAATGAGTCATTAGTCAACAAAGACGACAATGCGCCTCAACTGGACATAGATTCTACAAACTGTAACTATGGGAAGGTGCCATTGATAAGGCACAACTCTCCTGACACTGGTCGACCTCTACCATCGGTCAATGAGGACGCTATTGGAGGATCTGATAGCAATCTTGCAAATGCTCAAGTGTACACAACTTCATCGCAATTGGAACAGAAGGCACGGGTAACAAAAAGATTCAAAAGACGCCGCTATGTATCTCTTATAAGCACGGATACTACAACCCGTAACTATGGAAGGGCGCCATTGATCGAGGATATTTTTAATGATAGTGCTCGACCTCTACCGTCAGTTAATGAGGACGCTTTTGGAGGAGGAATTACAATGAGGTGTGATCAAAGAGATTCTGAAGCTGTTGTTCAGGTGAGTAATGTTGGCCAAGGTTATAAGGTGTCTGTACCTCCGGATCCTCGGATTTTGTTGCCTCAACATAAATCTATTCATCCAGTGAATCCAACGATAAATGTCGTCCATCCGTCTGAACAAGAATCTATTCATCAAGTGAATCAAACTGTAACCATCCATCCGCCTGAACAAAAATCTACTCATCAATTGAGTCCAACTGCAGAAATCATAGACAAGGTAAATATATTACATCGTTTATTACTGAGGTAATAGTTAACTTTGATCATCATGCTCACCTACTCTAAATATAAGTAAGGGTTTTTTTTTTTTTTTTTGTCATATAGCACTTAGCATTTAGGCCTTTTGTAAATCTGGCACCTAATGTTTATTTTTATTTGCCCAAAAATACCTAACATTTATCTATTTTTGTGGCACCAAATTGACATTTCAGTCAAAAAAAGTCAAACTTTCATCTTGACTTAACGGAAAATGCTGATATGAATGGTTCACTTGTTAATACCTCAGTCTCACTCAGTTTTGTAACTTCATCAATTTCTGACCTTCACCCATTAAATAATACAAATAAATTACCAACTCTTTCTTCTTTATACTTGCATCATGATCAATAAGGTATTAATATCTCTCTTTAATCAAAACCCCAATTTTTTAATCAAATGTGTTATCTTTTTCATTAATTTTGTAAAAATCCCTAATATTTTACTTATCTGTTTAGTCTTATTAACCCTAATTTTATAACTACTCTTGCACCGATTTTGTAATCCTAATTAAAAATGAAATTTTGGTACCAAATTTATTGTTTATGTATTGCGCTTTCTGTTTTTAATAATTCTATTATTAATTTTGTAATAGGATGAGTTCATTCATCCACAAAGAAGAGGTGAAGAGGTTATAGGATAATGTAATTAAGGTTATTGTGGAAGAAAAATAGGGAAGGGATTAAAATGGAGGAAAAATAGAGGGATAAATTGAGATTAAAGGGAACTTGGGTTAGCAATATCAATGTTGGAAAGTTCTATGCATTTTCCGTTAAGTCAAGACGGTAGTTTGACTTTTTTTTTACGGAAATGCCAATTTGGTGTCATAAGACAAAAAAGGTGAAAGTTAGATGTTTTTGGGCAAAAAGAAAAACTTTAGGTACCAGATTTACAAAATGTCTAAATGTTAGATGCTATCTGACAAAAAACCTATGAGTAAATATACAATGTTAAATTTGTCTCGTTTAAATCATTTTAAATCAAACAACTCTGAGAAAATAGTGAGTCTAAATAGTGAAAAGGAAACAATTATTTGAGAAGCGAGGAGTATTTATCTAAATAGTGAGTCTTTTCTAGCAATAGGGAGTACTTGTGATAAAATAGCCGTCAAAGTCGTTAACAAGATCAATAGGAAACAATACAGATGGTATGGAGGAGTATATATAATAATTTCAAGTAATCAGCTTGTTTTGTAGTCTAACTTGTGTTTCCATTGCCTCTCTTTGTTTCAGAAGGGAGGCTGTTTCCAGTGGTTCCGACACTGAATGTTGTATTGTCTCTTGAAGAAATAATCTACTGTAAGGGAATTTTTCCCCATTTATCCGATGAAGTCACTAGTCATCGAAATATATGTCAATGTAAGCATTCTAGTTATAAATAGATAAGTTGTTCATAGGAACTTAAGACAGTTATCTGCAATCGAGAATGCTATTTTTTCTCTGGAAATTCGCTGCTGTCTGTTCATATATGAAGCAGACATATAATAATGAAAATGAAAGGGCTGAACTACTCTGCGGAAATTCTGAATAATGATGAATTAAAATTTTATTGTATGAAAAGCTGCAGAAATGGCTTCCTACTACGGCCTTTTAAACACCTACACGTTGTACAAACAGATGCTAGTTTAAGCATCAAATGAATTTTATAAAAATGGCCTATATAGATTCACGAATGTTTCAATGTCCAATGATTCACGATCTAGGTTATGATAAGGAGAAACAAAATGACTCGCTAAACAACCTTGATTTCTAAATTTTTTTCTTTTAGTATCAATCAGTCGACACGTGGGCTCTTATTCTGTTCATCAGAAATTTTCCATTTTGTCCGGAAGTTGGACTGTAAAAGGAATAGACTGTATAAATAGTCTGTGTGGCAGTAAGCAGCAACAAAATGAAAGCAGCGACAAGTGCTTCAACTAGGTTCGCATAAAGACTACTATGTGCTTCAAGTATCATTTCCTTGTAGAGTGGAGACGCTTTTGAATATGTCGACTACTTGATCATAATGACATGACCAAGGAGATGTATAATTCCATGCCGATGAAGGTAGCTCACATATTCATGGGACTTTATTATCATGCATTCCATGAATAGCATAGGATGCAATTACAGCATCATTGATACTCAGGTGAGTAGGTGACAATGTTCAAAAGCAACTAACACTACACAACTCAGACACAATGGATGAACACTTCATTGATGAACGCTTGAAGGTTAATCCTATTTTCATTGAAAAAACTGTCAAAAAAAATACAGTGACTAAAATTTCCGAAATTTCTTACTTCAGAAGAAAAAAAATGAATAAAAACTACTCCGTAATAGAAAACCTGAATTCCTATTTACGGAGTATATAGATATAAATCTCTCTTTGAACTAATTTACTCGACATTTGAAGATACAAGAACCCAAATTGTACTGATTTTTTGCTATCCCAAGGAAGAGATTGCTGGACTTATGCGCGAAGCTGTGTGTCACATTGCCTAAAAAAGCCAGCTTGCTTGTTTGAAGGGTCTTTTTTCGAGCCTTCAGATTTATTGTAACTGAATTGTGTCCCTTGAATCGTAACTACACCGGATCCTTTCTTGAACTTACATGACTTTTAAAGTCACAACTTATGTTGGTTTGTATGGATATCATATGAGTCGTCAAAGACCGTAAAGCCACATAAAATTTCCATCAGTTTGTAACAGACCCACCTAAGTGAACTTTGTTATTGTTGTTACAGTAGTTTTAAAGAGGTTTTCTTTGATTATCAAGCCTAAAGGACGAAAATGTCTCTTCTTTTATGCCTATTCAAGGAAATTGCTTTCTTCTTTTATATTTATGGTTAAATATGGTTGGTTATAAGGTTGCACTTTCTATCACGTTTGCTACAAATATTATCATCGTTGAGAATCTGCTCATTCGTATCTTCAATTCAATGTCACACGAGGCGAACGTATGAACATGATGTGGCTCCATTGTGCATTGATTTTCACTTTGGAGGGAGCCATTGATCGAGGAGTCTTTTGTTGACAGTGCTCGGCCTCTACCGTTAGTTAATGAGGATGCTTATAGAGGAGGAATTACTACAAGTTATGATAAATAAATAAATAAAAGAATCTGAAGCTATGGTTCAGGACTTCAGGTTACTAATGCTGGTCTAGATTATGGGGTGTCGGCTCCTCAGGTTTCGTTTCCTGTTCATCCTCAAAAATCTACTGATCCAGTTAACCCCAACAATCGATTAGAACGATTTAGATCTTAAGGAATAACCTCTTACAGTCTTCTTACTCAAATGAATACCACTTTATCATTCTTGAGAAAAGTACTAAAGAAGAAGAAAGGCAGCCCGAAAATGAGTCTAAAATAAGTTGACAGCAAGGAGAACAAAACCAGTAGGGACGATAACTGACACATTCAAGAGACAGTCTTCTGCCAAGACGTTCGATGAAATAGTCGAACAAGTTTTGTTGTAATCTTCCTAGTTTGCTATAATCTCCGCATGTTCAGGGAGGAGGAAGTCCATAAATTGAAATCTGTAGTATAACATGGTCAACTGTTCTGGAAAGAGTTTTTTCAAACTTTGGAAAAGGCAAAAAGTTCGTCGACAGCAGGGTTCGAACCTGCGCGGGCGAAGCCCAACAGATTTCAAGTCTGTCTCCTTAACCACTCGGACATATCGACTTCAGTGATTATTGCCTGCATTAGAGTGTTAAACTTCTGTTACATCATGGCCTTAACGTGGACTTATTGTTGGCCTTTTTTCACCCCTGAAGGCTCTGACTAATTAATTTCATGTCTGCACATGAGTTAGGACCATAGATGTTCACGGCTGTCCCGTCCATTAGGCTCGACCAATTTGATCCGCTTTTTTAGCGGGTTTGGACAATAATTTTTCTACCTGAAAAATTAAGAGGTCGGGCCAAGCCCGGTCCGCCAAGTTAAATGGGCGAGTATGGACAACAAGAAAAGCCCGCGGATCAACCCGTTTACTATTTAAACCCTTTACTTTTTACTCTTAAAAATGACATTTTTAAAGAAAATTTAATTAATTTTACAGAGATGTGATACACTAAAATAATAATATATAAAACATTAAACGTAATCTATAAGGATTAATATATAACGAAAATAAATATATATTTATTCAATAAAACTTCTAAATTAAATAAATGTTTAAACAATAATAATGTAAATCATGAACTTTTTGATAAATTATAATCATTTAAATTTATTATTATTAAATAAATACAAAATTGGTTTAATATATATTTGTAATTTTTTTTGTAAAAAAATGGAAGCCCCCTAACCTACGGGTACACGGCCCACAAATAAAGGGCGGACATTAGGGATGTCAATGGGGTGGGTCTTGGCGGGTCTCGCCCCACACCCGCCCCACTTGGGGCGGGTGCGGGTAATGATTTGACGGGTGGTGGGGCGGGGCGGGTCTCAAAAGTGACATTCGTCGCGGGTCATGGGGCGGGTGCGGGTATCACATGAGACCCGCCCCGTACCCACCCCGTCCCATTCCGCCCCACACCACCCGCCTTGCATGTCCCCGCCCCGCTTATACCCGCCTTAATGATTTCCGGCTCACCTATAGTATACATCTAGCTAAGTAAAATTTTACAAAAAAATGATTATTTTAAAAAAATAAAGGCGAAACTAATAAAATAGACTTGTTGGTAGCTTATGTACTATTTAATTGAATGTGAAATTATTTCATACCACTTTCCGGATACTATTTCATACCACTTAATATGTTTAGATACATAATTTGTTTTTTAAAAAAAAAAATTATGAGGAGAAAGGTAATTTGGCGGGTTAGCGAGTCCCCGCGGGGCGGGTGCGGGTTTGAAAAGTTCAACCCGCACGGGTCGTGAGGCGGGTGTGGGTACGCTTTATAGTTCGTGGATGCGGGTGCGGGTTACCCATCCTCCGCACCCACCCCGCCCCATTGACATCCTAGCGGACATGGTTACAAAAATAGGCACGTTTAAGCGCGGTTGCGCGGGGCACTTAATCTATTGGCATGTTGGGTAAATTTTTCTTCTTGGCCCGGTCCATGTTCACCCCAAACCCGAAAATGATCACCTCTAGTTAGAAGTCTTAGAAAGCACCCAAATGAAGGAGAGAGAATCCGTTTTATAAGCCCAAGAAACCAAGAAGATTTCACTCTAAAAACAATTGGCAATAGAGAGAGTAATTCACTGAAAACAATTGGCAATAGAGAGAGTAATTCACTGCCTTATAAAGTGGATGACTCTCTCCTCTTTTATCGGATAAACTCACATGTGAGACTATTGGTTACTTTACACTCCCCATCACATGTGAGCCAACTTTAAACCAAACCAGAGCCATCAATGAATTGACTTTTCTCCGACTGCAAGCAAGCTATGGGGCTAAATAAGAGGTACACAAACTCTTACCCAGCTGGCAATTAAAGGCCCAGTTTTTCAGCATACAGAGGTCTTTTTAAAGATGAGCACTAATACCATGTTAAATCATGCAAATGGGTGTCTGGGTCTCGCATCCAAATAGAGGAGAGAGAGAGAGAGAGAGTCTGTTTCATAAGCCCAATGAGGTTCCACTCTAAAATCATTTGGTAATAGATGAAGTAATATCTTGCCTTATAAAGTGGTAACCTCTATCATCTTTTATCAATGTGGGATAAACTTACATTCACTATTGAGTCTGTGAAGTTTATGATGACACTGATTACTCTTTTCGTCTCGAGAAATAATTATCTATTATTTTTTGCACCAAGACAAACGAAATAAATGAAATGATTTGGAGCTAGGCTAGGGCGAGTCGGGTCATTTTGGATTTATGTCATTTTTGGGTAGGTTAGATTCAAGTTAATTGCAATAACGATCAGTTTCGGATAATAAATATTCGTGTTGGATTAAATAGGGTCGAGTCAACATGGGTTTCAGGTATCAGATATGTGTCCTCAAATTTGGTGTGGGTAATGTCCGGTCATTCAGGACGTCTAAGTTCTGCCAGGTCTAAAGCCGAGGGTAAGAAAACTCTTATCTTTAGAATATGAGAGGTCTAAGGAGAAACTTTTAAAGGAGCACCGAGACCCAATATAATAGTTAGAACGGAGACAATAATATTTTAATGATGAAAAAAGCATACAAACTGACAAACCATACTATCTGTGATCAGAAACGTTCCAAGAGGCATTGACAATAATAGAGGGCATTAAACACGTGGTTGATTGACGAGGAGAGGTTCTAGAAGAACGGATCAAAGAGGTCTGATGGGGGGTTCCGCATTTATATTAATCATTTATCATATTTTAGATAAACAAAATCAAAAGAGATAATACATGTACATATTGTATATAATGCATCCTCTATCTACTAAAAAAATAAGTTTATCCATATAGTTTTCCCTTCAAAATTCCCCCATAGTAAATAAGGATACAAATGTATCAGTAAGTCTTGCTTAAGACGGGTACTATCCATTTAAAACTTAAGACGGATCAAATATTCTCAAGTAGTGGTAATAAAGACAAAATTTTGGTATAATATATGCAACAAGTGAGGTGATTTGTATATATTAACCCGTTTTAAGGTTAAGACGGATAATATCCGTCTGAAATGAGAATTTGTGCAAATGTATCTATAGGTGATACAAATTTCTCCATTTAATAGGAGTTATACCATGTGAAAAAACTTAGAGGATGAACATTAATCTTATGATTTTTTTTCAAAAAATAAATTAAATAGTAGTAGTGGTCTTAACACCCTTATTTGATTTTATTTTTAAAATTTGACACATAACACCTATATAAATAAAAATGTATATGAGTAATAAAAATAAGTTTTGTTGATAAGAAAGTATCATACTAATAAATAAATAAATTATATGTGTTACAAGTTCTTATGAAGAAAATATTAAAAAATAAATAAAACATAAACAAAAATCGCAAGTATTGTTTAAAATAATGTTTATATTTGCATACTCTAATTTTTTTTTATTCGCAACTATTTTAAAATAATCGTGTCGTATCAAATGCACTTTTTTTTTTTTATCTTTTCATCTTATATACTACTAATAACATGTTTCAACTTTAAATAACATAAAGTAATATAAAGTTTTATTATTTTTCTCATTTACAAATTCCCTCCTAAATAAATCATGCAATTGCCTGAGATCTGAACTAGTGTCATATTAAGATAATTAAAACACAAATGGATGGTCATGTAAATAATTTGTTATTCAAGTGTCAATTAGTTTAGCTAAAAAAATCACATGTTGAAGCAATAATGATCGTTAATCAGATTACGAAGCATTAAAATAGTTCTACAATATGATACGACACGATATACGGTTTTAATTACACGAATTTCCGTATACACGATACGAATTTCCATATATACTATACGAATTTTTTAAAAGCTTACGGGTTCGGGTCGGACAAAAACAAAACCACGTATACGGTTTATGATACGATTTTGTATGCGGTTTTTAAAAATAATAAAAACAAATTTAAAAAAATCACGGAAACTAAATAATTTAAGCATGTCTCATTAATTTGCCCACTTTCCTTTCTCATATGCATTTGTATTATGAATATTGAACTTTTGATTATTTGAACATGTATCCTATTAATATGTTTAAGTTTATAATGTATCTGTTTTATCACTAATGGAAGAAATTGAACAAACAACCAAAATCCGTATCAGGGTATATTAAAGCCAGATATACGAAAAAACTAGGTATACAAAAATTGGGTATATGGTTAAACCGGGTCGGTCCGTATCGGCAAATATGTGATTTTAAAAACCGTATATACGATACAGTTATTAAAACCGTGTCAGGTATACGGTTTGGCTGAGCAGTAGCTTAAACCTCCTTACCCATCATATATTTAGTCAATTATTTTATTATCCCTGCACACATAAACCGCATACTAGTAGCATAATAATTACTTCCTCCATTCAACTCCACTCTACCAAATTATTTTTTCATGTTTGCCGAGACGTGTTTTACGCGGTAAATATCGTTAGTTACGTGTTTGCAAAAATTATAAAAGTTGGATATTAATAATGTACTCGTAAAGACGAATCAAACAAGATCACACATGAATATATTTTCACTTATATATTGAGAGAAAATTGCAATTAGATGTTAACTCATGAATAGTGTGCAAAAATGAAAGTGGTAGAGTGAAGTTGAATGGAGGAAGTAGAATTTTAGGGGCATTGTAATTTCCCGTGTGTAATAAATATAGGAAGGATTCCGTAATGGCTACTGGTCAACTTTGACAATTTTAAATATATCCTCTGCTCTATTCGACGAATCAACGGCAAGCAAGGGATAAATAAAATATTAAAATGGGTGTAACTAAGCAAATAAAAGAACACACGGTAACTCCTTGCAAGTGTTCCTCCTCCACGTACGAAAATTGAAGCGTCAGCACTAACATAAGCAATTTCCCCATTTTCCTCCAATAAAAAGACGCAATATGAATCTCTCCACTTTATTTCTCTGTAACGATCCTATAATAATAATGTTTATTGTAGACTCATTATCCATTTAGTTTCATGCAAAAACTTAAAACCTATAGATGCCCCCAAAATACGATTTATGCCGTTGAAAAAATGAATGGTCCATTTCTTTTTGAAAATGGAGAGGAACTTAGCTCAAGAAAGACTACCCATTATTCTTCCACTAATTTTGTAATTCACCCCTCCGCCGATATCAAATAACTTATTTACTAAACTTCATTCTCCATCTGTCTCGCTTATTTGTTTATCATTTGTATTAACACAAAAGCCTTTAAAAGGGTTAGAGATCTAAAGCTAGCCTTTTCAATATACAAAGAAGAAAAAAATGAGCAAAAGACAAAAAAACTGAAAAAGGTAAATAAACTATCTAAACGAAACAAGTAAACGACAATACTCATAACGTGAATTCAAACCATGTCAAACAACTACAAAAACATATCCTTCACAAAATCTTTTAGGAAAAAACAACCTTCCTACGTTTTTAAATACAATAAAAATTCATGAGTACAAATATGCAACGACATTTCTTTCTTATAATCTATCTTTTCACCATCCTTTTAGTAATTCACCCCCACCAACAAAACGCTTCAAATCATATTTTTTTTAGGTCAAGACAATCTCAAAATAAACTTATAAGACCACTTCGTAATTATTTAAAGTAAAAATTTACAAAAATAAGGATATATAATATAATATAACACTCCGCAGTTTGCTAACAAAAATTATTACAGCTAACAAATTAATCCGTACACTCACAATAAAAAATATATATCAATAAAAGAGTCACTTTAATCAATTATAAAAAATGCATACATAAATTAAAAGATATATATGTGCTCTTAATAGCTTGATAAAAGATCGTTTTTAAGGTCACGTAATTTTGTACATTCTCTCATCCAAATCAAAGGTAAAACTTTCTTTAGGCGGTATTTGAGACGATATTTTAAAGTATTTTTCCTCCTTTTAAACTTTCTTAAGCTTGATAAAAGTGATTGTTCTTTTTTTTTTTTCTCTCTGAAAGTCTCCCTTCAGATGGTAATTTTCGTCTAAAGATTTTAAACAAGAATATGTAACCCATTTCCAGTCAAATGTAACCTCGTTTAAGTGCTAACATCGTAAAAATGGTGATAGGCTAAAGGCTTTAGACAGAATTTGTCGACTAAAATGAATAGTTTAGCTCCCCTTTAAATAGTGGTACTAATTCAAATAAAATCGGTATACACCCAAAAACATTTATTCAATCGAACCCAAGTGATTTGTCTATCCTTTCTCTTCACCTTCCTTCCCCTTCAAACTATTTAACACCTTCACTTTTTCATTCACTCTTTATAGTTTATAACTACCCAACTTTTCAATCGTCTAAATTCACTTTATCTTCTCATCATCAGGTATTGTGGTATAAACAATTTTCTATCTTCTTCTTTTCTGTAATCCCATTTCAATTTATATTTTTTTTTTCAAGAATCTGATCATGATTTTGGTATCTGGGTTTTGTGATTAGAGTGTTGAATTTCATTTTTGTATCGTTAATTTTGGTGTGTTTCCTTTTGTATGATTTGATTGTGTTGATTAGGGTTTGGCTTCCAGATATTAGAACTTTATCAATGTTTTTTCTTGAATTAATTTTTTGAATTTAGTGTGTTGTTTCAGCTGTGATTGTTGCTTTACTATTTAATTGATCAAAATTATGCTGTACAAATGTTTTAGCCCTGTATAGTTGTATCTAATTGATCATGTTGCATTAAGTGTAATTAGTAAGGTGACCACTAGGGATTTATGGTTAGCTTTAGTTGGATATGTTTCGGGTTCGAATCAAGGAAATGGGCTGCAATGAACAGTCCTTCATTTTTTACCATACATTTTTGGAAACACTCATCACATAGGAGTGTATAAAAGAGGGGAAGACCCATTTACCGACACGGTTTTGCTGATAGGATCCTCTTAGTGCTTCCTACAAATTGTGAACTATTTTCCCTGATCCCGCGAATTATTATCATAATGTTCTTTAGTGTGATTTATAGGGTGAGTGAAGAAATCTGTAGCCATACTTGAATCTTGGTTGGTCTTTGCTATGTGGTTTTTATTCTTAGAGCAGTTCAACTGCAGAAGTTTGGAGAAGAATTGATATATTTTCGTAGCATGACCGTCAGGGTTTTGAGGTGTGTGCCCCCAAGGATTGCTGGCCCCAGTTCGTAACACAGGAAAATGGTGTTAGATGTTGATCTTAATGTACTACCGCCTGAACATTCTAATTCTAATGAAGTTGGTGCTTCTACACATGATCCTGTTGTACAAGGTATTCAAGATGGACAACAAAGAACACAACCCTCACTTGTAACAATCGATGTAGATTCAGTTGATGATGATGTTGTTCTTTTGTCTTCCCCAGGGGCCTTTGTGGAGGTGGTTTTTCTTTTCTGTCTGAATTTGTTCAGTTTGGTGGTAGGACTTATTTAATATCTTAGCAGTAGTGTAAGATTGACGGGCAATTCCTATGGTTCTGATTGCAGGCCAAAAATAAGTCGAGACGGACTCGAAGTAGAAGGAATATTGTTGACGTTGAATCTGGTGAGACCCCTTTTTATGCTTATGGTAAATATGTAGCATACAGCTATCTTCTTTTGACAATTGGTAGTCCAGTGTTAAAGGCTAGTTACGCTATCATTTAGTCATTTACATTATTGGCTCTATTGTTATCCATAATTTGCCTTATTATACTTGTATCAAATATGATTTTCTGGTGATTAAAAAGAGTTCTATATCATCATTATCATGAGGCAATGATTTATCGTTTCTGATTGTCATTTGCTATTTTGGTTGAGTGCTGAACAGAAATGGAATTTCCTGCTGTGCGATCCTGATACATTTGAATTGATGAAAAACTAATCCCGGTCCCTTTGAGCTAGTTTGTTACTTGCTTAGTGACTGTTATCGAGGCTTTTAACTTCATATATCCTATCAAGAAAGATTTAACAATGTTGGGGGAGGGTGCTTCTCATTTATGCTGATGTGAGAAATATTGGAAATTAGAAGTTCACAAGCGGGTTTTTATGTTTACTATCGCAACTGTAGACGAGACATATAAAAGTGTGCTCTGGGTTATCCTTATTCCTAAACAATCCGTAAATGTTTGTGTATTAAGCTGTGTGTGATATACTCTTATTGATGTTCCTATTTTATTTTTCCAAGTTGTTTGACTTGCCCTTATATTTTGGCCCGAGTAGAATCGACAAATAGAGACACTAGCCGTAACAAGCGCCCAAGAGTTCCAGCAAACCAACCTATTATCAACTGTGAATCATATGTTATTCCCGAGAGAACTGGTAACAGCAGGGTAAGAATCAACTGACCCCTAATTTCAATTTGGTTTTAGTATCCTGATTGTTCATTTTTACTTATAAAGCGTGTTTTCAGAATCAGTTGAACATCTATTTCAATGTTTTTTAGTATCTTATGTTCTTAACTGATACAGCCATTCCTGTTCAGTGATTTGTTGGCGTGAACTCCCTACAAAAAAATGAAAGTATCACATACAGTCAAGTGTCAGCTGTTTGGACTTCATCCTGTGCTAAATGGAAAGATAGTTACTTCACTTTCTTTAGTATCACATATAGTCAAGCGTCATGTTTGGGCTATGTGATTACTGTGTTATCTTTGTTTGACAGCCCCCTTACCTTTGGAATTCTCCCTCACTTTTCCAATCGTAAACAACATACAGTTAGCCCTATGAGAAGTATCGGGCATAAGATATGCTTAGTTGCGTACTTCTGTGCGGATTGTGAAGCAACCATCTGTTGAAGCAGATTTTGTTTTAAGTTCTCAGTTGATTAGGTCTGGTATCGTAATGTATGTTCTGTTTAATGGCAGAATGGCAGACATATAGCAGAACAAAATAGAGTCTTAGTGGCACCGCCGCCGCCGCCACCTCCTCCTCCTCCTCCACCCCCAGAGCCTACCTTCAATTGTCCTATTTGCATGGGTCCTTTGGTTGAGGAAATGTCAACAAAGTGTGGTCATATTTTCTGCAAGGCATGTTTAAAAAAAGCACTACACGGTCAGAATAAATGCCCAACATGTAGAAGAAAGGTGACAGCGAGAGATACAATCAGGGTCTACCTTCCGAAGACATCATGAGGTCTGTTTATGTATTCATTATAAACATATTTTTTGGCTTTCACTCGTGCGAATTCGCTACTTGGGTGTGGATTATGGCTTCTCATTTATCCAGTCAACGAAAATTCTGTGTATTTTTTTTTTTTTGCGTATTTTGGCCTAAAGCCTTTCAATTATAGAGATGTGCTTTGATTCACCTTTCTTAGAGTGACGATTTACCCTCTAGGCCTCTACATTTAATTCATGAAGTAGCAAATACCAGTCTTGTTTTAGATTTAAGGGTCTTGGAATTTGACTACAACCTCTTCCCTGTTACAAGACAAATGAGTCTGGAATTGGAGCTTTTCTATAGTCATTACGGAGTACAATTATTTCGTGTTGTTTCAATCTTCGATTCATGTATTTGTTGTGGAGCTCCTTTTTAATTTTACTTCCAAGGGTTGCAGGAAATCCCTTCCCTATTCGATACATTATTTGACCTCACAAGTCGTATTAGAAATATCGACACTTGGTATGTTCTTTTTTTTGCACCTCGAGAACCAATATAATCTACTCTGTATTTGTCTTAAACTCTTAAAGGTCCAATAAAATAATAAAAACTTAATATGCAAATGCTTTATTATATGAGCCTGGTATAAATGAAACGCAAGGAGTAATGGCATGTTTTCCAATAGCTCTTCCCTTGTCTGTGAACATGAGATATTTCTTACCAATATTACGTTTCACTGACCAGAGTTTTTGTTTCAGTGAATTTCCGTTGTGCACATCTTGTGTTTGCTTAGATATGGATCATATCCTGAATCTGACTTGTTTTCTCGTTACCGGCATCTCTTATCATAGCATCAAATTTTAGAAGTACTCTTCTTGAGAATACTAATTTTCTTCCCCTTTCTCTGTGTGCCAGGTTGCAAATAGCTTGCCGTTACTTATTTGCTGGAGAAGAAAGTTAAGAAGAAATGTGCTTCTTAAATCACATTATTATTTGCAGCTAATTCAAGTAGAATAGAACAAGAGTGACCCTTCTTAATGCCCATTTCAACTTGCTTTCTTCGATCGATTCCTCATTTTTGTAACCTTGTAGTTGTAACAAACTTAGAGGGCCGATGGTTGTAGCATGTAATACCTCACTGATGTATCCTAGCCATCTTTTCGGTCATATAGGTAATGTTCTGAAAATCCATTGATATTTTATTGTTCAATTGACGACGTATTTGGATTGATTGAATTGAAAACAAACTTGGTTGTTCATATTTGTAACCTTTTTTTATGATAACTCGTCTATGAATTATAAGCCATCCAGATTGAAAAACCTAAATGGAACTGCGCTAAAGCCGAAAATAAGTCTCACCTGAATCACTGGTCTGGAATAACCCAGTCACATAATGATGCGCCTGTCATCTCTCTCGTTGTGATCTAATTGTAATAGTGCCTATAATGGTAAAACAAACGGGGACATTTTTTTCGATGTTTAGCCATTACGTTGAGCAGTTAGTAGTTAGCCTGTAATGTAGAGAACTACACAGCATATAACCTTGTAGCAAGGTACGGGACCAGAATTACACCAACATATAACCTTGTAGCAAGGTACGGGGACTGAGTTACGTTACATTAAACCTGTTCTACAGAAAGCAGTTTGACAAGAAGCTTTCTGTTTTGATTGACAATCAGACTTAGCCGTAAAACTGATTAATAAACTCAACATAAATAGATTGAACAGTCAGAAGTAACAAAATATATTTCACTCTGAGGCTAAGGCAAAATTGAAAAGCAAACGCAGTATGAGTTCAAGTGAACAAATGAGACATACAGTTCAGTTGTGCCGAGAATGCGACCTTGAAATCTTACAATTGTTGAACAATCAACACTTAAACAGAATAACAAACAATTTGTTCATGATCTCTGAGTCTTCCTTCTCCATTCTGTGCGTCCTCGATTAATTTCAGACCCGTCTTTGGATAATCTCAACAAGTGCAAGAACTGAACACAATCATCCTCGTTTCTTGCTCCTGACGCAGCTCCATTTGTTCCATTCAGCTGAGGAATTGCATCGGTTGCTTCGGCACTTGTCAGAGAATCTACAACATCATCATGTTGACACTCTCGCCTATAATCCAAGGTGATGCTACTCAGCTCATGGGTATCGATTATTTCTTGAGGCATACTCTGGTGAAAGCAAAAGAATTTGATATATTAGATCGACTTTCTACTCCTTCGGATATAAAAGCAAAAAAATGCACTGCGTCTGCCCAATTCGTTTATTTATTTCTTTGTGACGGGTATTCTAAAAGAAGGTAAACAAATGATTGGGACGGAAAGACTAATAATTGTTTTTCTTTATTCCATCATATTCCAAATCAAAGGCTGGTAATTGGCTCCACTGAGATGGAAAAGTGGGACTCTGACCCTCTTAAACATTACAATCTACATTTAATCCAATTCTATTTCATTAAAATAAACCTCACATATATTATCACCGAAATGTATGGACTCAGATTGAACGGACGGAGAATTTTTTTATGAACGCACACATGGGGAGCAAAACTTTTTACTCCCTCCATTAGTCAGGTAATTTTAATCAATGCAATTAGCCTAATATACAAATTAATCACTACCACCATACCCACCAGTCACACGCCAAAGCCCCATCAGCCACAATCATCAAACGCAACAACCACAACCACCAGAAATGATGAACCATCGTCAAACACCAATCACCACCATACAAAACTAGACCCCACTCCCATCACCATCGGACACCAGTCCCTACCACTGAGCGTCATCCATCACCACTATGCCTTCCGTCAACTACCACCACACCCTCGTCCCTGTTAATGGCTATTTCGGGCCAACGAACTCATTACCACCATATGGCCGAAGGTTCAAGGTGCCGGTGAAGGGGACTCAGGGGCGGAGCTTCAGGGTTAAGGATGGTGGGTGGGAGGTCGTCGTCGTGATTGGGGATGTCGAAAGAGGGAGAGGGTAGGGTCAAAGGTTGAAGGTCGAAGTGAGGAGAGAGGAGAGTCGCGAGCTTGCCGGCATGGGGTCATGACCGCATGGGGGAAGGTCAGCGACGGAAGACTTGCATGGATTATGCGCCTGTGATCGAGGTAGTGAGGGTTGTCGGAAGTTTTTGGGTTTGATAGCGGCATAGGTAGTGGCTGGATTCACCGGAGATGTGGGCTGGGGTCTGGGATTTGGGGTGGTTGTTTTTAAAATTAACGGGTTAAAATTTTAGTTAAACCGGTAGAGTTAGTCTATATTAAGACCCATTAGACATACCCATAATAATGGGCCATGAGGATAAATAGGTGATTTTAGTTACACATCTATTGCAAAAAATGGAACAAGATCATAGTGAAACTGCTGAAAGTGAACGCAGGTCGATGTTAGTGAAATGGAGGGAGTATTTCCTACAAAGCCAAAAACAATCAGTTCTTTGGCTCTGAACTCTGAAGTACAATAGTTCTGAAGCATCATCTTTAAACAAAAATGTACAAGAGAGACAAAAATGATGATTGCTGACCTCTAGAACCCATCCGATATAAGTGACATTATTTACATGTTGGTTCATGTCCAGATCAGCTCTTCTGGGCTGTAATATACATTTGGAAGCAAAATGAAAGCCGGGTCAATTAGCAACAAAAATTTAGGGAGAAAAAAAAAGGTAAATAAATAGGAAACTTTGAAAGTAATATTGATGAACAATCTTACCACTAGCCCCAGTTTTGAATAGTGTCCAGGATCTGCCAGCTTCGGTATTTTTCTCAGGCTTCTGTTATTTGGTTCAGGAAATGCTAATCTACAAGGGAGAAGTATTGTAAGACTGTGGCTAAAACAGCACTGGGGAAGCTATCAAATCACGTAACCAGAATGGCAGTTTAGTGCTGATAGCCGTGATAGGTTCTCAGGCCACGAGTATCACAATGAATTTCACCTTGTACGACAATGATAAAGCAGACTACAGCTAAAATGAATTTCAGCTTGTGTCAAGGACCGCAATTTGAATTTGTGTGATTACATGTCCACCAGATCCTTCAAAAGAAGACCTATGACCGAGTCGATGTGAAGAAGTATAGAATAAGACCATTAATTCTTCACAAAACCCAAGAGTTGGGTTTCCAGCCTATCCAACTTGCAGTTTAATTGAAGTAGAAAAGAATGGATAGAGAGAGAATACTACAAAATTTGCATAGTTTCTACTCTAATGTGAGCATGTAAAACCCAAGGGACAAATGTACTATGACAAGGGGTTTGAAGTAGTAAATATGACAATTCTATCCTTACATTTCAACGATGGCAAAGATATAGGGGATTTTGGTCATGTACAGGAAAATCCCTTGGCAGAATATGTTTCTCACTTGGATTTATGAGTAACCTAAATTCCTAATTTAGGACTGATGCACCTCAACAATATGTATTTCTAGTCCGCTTTGACACTTAAATATGATTAGACACTTGAAAGTTAGGCTAAACACAGATGGAACTCTCATTAGTAGCTATGGTCGACATACAATTCAGACCTATAAAAAACTGTCTAATCGGATTCGAGTATAACTCTAACATGCTTTTAAATCTTGGTTGATATTTGATAAAGGTTACTTTGAGGGGATGAATGATTTTAAACCGTCAAATTAAGTTATTAGAATGGGCGAACCAATAAGGTAACACATGAAAACAACACACAACGTGGCAATTTCATACAATACAACAGCAAAACAATTATGAGAAAGATTTATCAGCAACTTGAGGAACTAACCGAAGTTCTTTTGGACAAAATACTAAATATTCATCAGCAACTTCAGGACTAACCCTCTCCAATTTCCTGGTGTCCATGTTCATCATCACCCACTTGCTGTAATGAGAGTTGACAAATATCAAAATATCAAATTATGTGCTTGTGAAATTCATTTTAAAAACTATCCGATCAAATGTCAGAAAGTTTGGCCAAGGAGCAGAAAAGTACCTAGTAGCTCTTCCTATAACTTCGCCAGTAGCGAAGTCCTTCATAATGAAATCGCGTCTTGTGCCGATTTTACCTTCTGCCTGGCACCACGTTTCTATTTCAACGACATCACTCCTGCTCCAAAAACCAGGGACACAAAAATGACAAACACGAACTTGAAAAAATATTGAAGAGCGATAGGAAATACTAGAAAAAGTAACAGATCAGACCAAGCAGGATATCTGTAAATCTCAATATGCATCCGTGCAGTAACCCATATGAGGTGCAGCTTTCTCATGGTTGGTGTTGTTGCAAACCCGTCTATTGAGAATCCAACACCCTGAGCATGATTGCACCCAACTTCCTGCATCACAAAAACCAGTTCTGCTTTTAGATGTGCATGTTTACTACTTCAAATATTTGCAAAATCTGATTTGGGGGTCCTAAATTCGATTGTTTAAAAGCCTTACGATCACCCCAAATTGGCAATTAAACAACCTCTAAGAAAGAGAGGTAGATAACCCCCGAGAGCTAAGATGCAGTTGATCTAGCTTAACCATAGGTTAATGGTCAAGACCCTGGCAGTGCTAAAACTTAAAACTCGAGAATGAGACTTTTAGTGGCCTCGTTGTTCTACAACTGCTCATTAGGACTAAAACCTATGGTTCACATCGATAAATAAAACACGAGAGGTGACTTAAAAACGTATAGAAATCAGTAATAGACAATTGTCCACAAGAAGTTTGAATCTTGCTTAAGAACTTCATAGTAGAAGTTCCAAGCTCATTACAAGTCTTTGCTTTCAATATCCACAAGAACAAAACAACAGATGAAACACAGAAATAGCCTCCTTCCACTACCCACAACGCACTCTCACAGCTACAAGCCTAAAACAGTGACTAAAATTCAGGTCTATGCAGGGAAATACTACTCCTATTTAATTAATCTGAAGAAATAAAGAAGAGGTTCAAGGTTGAGAAAAAGAGTGAATTATACTCCATGGTTTGAAACTCCACCACGGTCAACTAGATTGCAAGCAAACAAGTAGACATTACAATTGTGCACAGATGAAAACATGTGACAAATTAACCGAAAATAAAGATAACATTGTTTGTTTCTTGCCCAATAATTACCGAAAATTGAAACATTGCTCACTTAAAGCAGAAAATTCTTTGGTATACCACCACCAAATTCAAAGCTAAAACTGAGAACAATTTCCATAATTCACAAAATGGAACCAAAATGAAAGATTTTCATTAGTACCGCGATATTGTACATCGGGTATACCTAAGAATTTTTCGATATGTATGCTCATACACACAAATTAAGCAACAATTACACAACACTACTTCCTGAATTCCAACATACTATAATCAAACCACCAAAATTTCCTCAAATTTATCAGTCAAATACACCAACCACTTCAACTTCCATCAAAAATCCAACCTTTCTAACAAAATTCTCAAACCAATTCTTGCAGGAGACGATTTCGGTATCTCAGAGACTTACTCAGAAACTAAGAGAGACAAACAAACAACAAACATAATGAAAACCCAACAACTCATTTCCCATCAAATATCCTTTTTTTCTTCAAAAACTAAATAAAAAATTACCTGCAAAAGATTAGCAATAGTTTCAACAGTAGCAGTTTTATTCATCCCAACTTCATAAGATCTAATAATATAACTCTCCTTAAAAGACAATCCATCTTCAGTCATGCTTCCTAACCTCAACTTATCCGCCAAACTCCTTGATTTTAGGGTTACCCCATTATTATTCACCTCTGTTGTTGACACTGAAACGCATAAATCCTGTCGTTTCGAAGCATTTGGTACACACAAACTCGAAACGTTTCGAGGATTCTGGAATCTAGGGTGGACTCTGTGAGGTACCCAGATACCACATTGTGTTAAAGATTGAATCTTTTCAGTTACATTGCATGATCCCTTCAACATCATGGTGTAATTTTGGTTGATTTTTGAATTGTTTAGGGTATTTTCCCCTGTTTTTTTGTGTGTGGGTGGGGGGGGGGGGGGGGGGGGGGGGTTTGTGGAATCTGAAGGGTCTCTGTTTTTTTGTTGTGTTTTTTTCAAGGATTTTAAGAAATGGGGTTCGATAAAACCGAAGTGAGATTGGAAGGGTGAAGTGTTGGATACAAAGTCAGAGAATTTGGGGATTGTTGTTAACCAATGGGATGGGAGTGAGTGGATGTGATTAAAGGACCCTTGACTTTGCTGATTCTTGCTTTTTACTGAAAATAAGGTCACACAAGTCCACTTTTTACTACGGAGTATGTTAGTATTTGGTAACCCAGATTCTCATCGAAGACGGTTACTTCTGTCTACAATTGAAGACGGGCTAAATGTAGTAATTTTAACGATAATTGTGACCTTGTGAAAAATAACATATTATGGTTTAGAAAATTGTGCATTGACTAAAGTCAATGGCAGTAAAATTAACTGACGGATAGTGACGAAAATTCCGTCTGTAATATTCAAGTCCTGACGGAAAATCCGTCAGGACATATTCTGACACATCATTTTATAGCCCCTATTAAAGTATTTTGTGACGGAAATTCCGTCAGTAATATTCCATTACTGACGGAATTTCCGTCAGTAATATTTCATTACTGACGGAATTTTCGTCAGTACGCATTTGGAAACACGGGAAGCTGACGGGTTATTCCTGACGGAAATTCCGTCAGGATTTTTCATTAAATTGAAAAACCAGGCGTCGTCTTTCCCATTCCCCAATTTCATTTTTCCTAAAACCTAAACCCTAAATCCCCAAATTCAACTACCCACACCTCCGGCTACCACCTCCTACCACTACCTCCGGCTACCACCTCCTACCACTACCTGTTAAGTTTCTTTTGTTTTTTTATTTAATCACTTTTCTCCTTTTATTTTTTACTCAATCTTTATTTATTTGTTGTAGAACCGACGACGACCACCACTACCTACCTCTGACGACGACCACAGTCACTTGACGCCGCTACCTTCGCCGTGCTTGCTTATTTTTATCATTAGGTAAAATATTTACCTTTATTTCAATTCCTCCCTCCGTCTTAATCATTTGTTTGTCTTTAATTGACTTAGGATAATAGCCATTGTTGTTTTTTAGGATGAAATTATTGTTGTTGTTAGTTGATTCCTCCCTCCGTCTTAATCATTTGTTTGTCTTTAATTGACTTGGGATAGTGGTCATTATTGTTTTTTAGGATGAAATTATTGTTGTTGTTAGTTAATTCCTCCCTCCGTCTTAATCATTTGTTTGTCTTTAATTGACTTGGGATAGTAGCCATTATTGTTTTTTATGATGAAATTATTGTTGTTGTTAGTTAATTTCTCCCTCCGTCTTAATCATTTGTTTGTCTTTAATTGACTTGAGATAGTAGCCATTATTATTTGAGATTATGAAATTATTGTTGTTGTTAGTTAGTTTGATTGACTTTAATTGATTTAATATAGTAGATAATTATTGGCTTAATCAGGTTCAATTGAGCTAATTTAAATGTTAGTAGCTAATTATTACATGTGTTGTGGATGTTAAAATTATTACATGTGTTGATATTGACTTAGTACCCGTTCAAAAATTACTCGTTAGGAGTAATTTTTGAATAGTCCCCGTTTTGGGACTGTCTTTCTACGTTTGAAGTCACTTAGGTAGTAAACACATAACTTGTAATTTATTAATGAGGAAAGAGTTCGGTAACAATTCCTTTAATGTTTTCTGAATGCATATGTTGAGTAAATATTTATTCAACATTGTGTATTTAGAAAACAAAGGGGAATTGCTGCCGAATTTTTTCCTCATTAATAAATTACAAGTGGTGTTTGCTAGTGACTTGAAACGTAGATTGATTGGTTTAGGTTGGAGTGATAAGGACCCAATTGAAGAAAGTTAATTTTACTTGTTAACAATAATAAATGTTTAATTTACTGTGTGTGATTATTGATTATCATTGTTGTTAATTAAGATAATTTATTTATATAACATATATATATATTGAAATGTAGATACATAATAACATGAAAAGATTAGAACGACAGTGGATGTATGAAAGATTAGACGAAAAAAAGAAACCCAAGCTGATATTTGCAAATGGGGTGAAAGAGTTTATTGAATTCGCGGAACAATCTAGTGAGTTTAAGGATTTAGGCGGTGAAATGAGGTGTCCATGTAAGAAATGCGATAACTTAGCTTTTAAATCAAAAAGGGAGGTTCAAAATCATCTATGGTCGAATGGTTTTACTGATAATTATTATGTATGGAAGTATCACGGTGAGAAACTGGCTACCGAAGAGAGTTCAAGTAGTATCGTAGTTAGTGAGAATCCTTACCGGGAGTTGGTTGAAGATGCATTACGTGATAATGTTGAGCAAATAATGGAGGCTCGACTTAATCCCGACGACCTTAGCGATGAAGAAGTTCGTTATCCCCCACATCCCCAAGTTTCAGCCTTTTTTAGAATGTTAAATAAAGCCGAACAACCAGTGTATGAGGGAAGTAGTATGAGTTTGTTGCAAGCGGCTGCTAGGTTGGTAGCACTCAAATGTGAGAACAACTTATCTCTTAGATGCGCCAATGGTTTTATGTCGTTCATTAGTGACATTATTCCAAAAAATAATCAAATGGCGCGCAATTTTCAAGAGATTAAGAATTTTCTTAAGGGACTCCAACTACCCCATGTGAAAATCGATGCATGTCCTACCGGTTGCATGCTTTTTTGGGAAGAAAATGCTAATCTTGAGGAATGTACCAAATGTCATGCCTCTCGGTATAAAGGTAAAAAGAATTTAAGTGGCCGGAAGCGAATACCTTGTAAACCACTTACTTATTTCCCGCTTGCGCCAATGTTACAACGACTATTTGCAACCAAACACATAGCAGGTGAGATGAGTTGGCACCATAAAAACTCTCGATTAAGAGAAAGAGGGACAATGGCACACCAAAGTGATGGAGAAGCGTGGAAACATTTCGCTAGAGAGCATCCAGAATTTGCAAGTGAGCCTCGCAATGTTCGCCTAGGTTTGTGTACAGATGGATTTTCACCTTATGGCCAATTCGGGAAGTCTTACTCGTGTTGGCCCGTAATTGTAACCCCGTACAACTTACCCCCTTGGTTATGCATTAAGAAGCAATTTATGTTCTTATCTATGATCTTTCCAAGTCCTAGTAACCCTAAAGCAAAATTGGATGTCTACCTCCAACCGTTGATCAAAGAGTTGAAAGAACTTTGGGAAACCGGTGTGGATACCTACGATGTCTCTAAGAAACGTAATTTTCAATTAAAAGTGGCATTATTATGGACGATCAATGATTTTCCTGCATATGGCATGCTTTCCGGTTGGTCCACAGCCGGATACCGTGCTTGTCCTTATTGTCTTCAAAAAGAACCTAAATCCTTTTTACTTAAACATAGTCGAAAGGTTTGTTGGTTCGATTGTCATCGTACTTTCTTGAAACCTGATCATCCTTTCCGCAACAATTGTAAGCATTTTCTAAAGAATAGGAAAACTGAGGATACCACAGTTGCAATCAAATTAACCGGTGCTGAGGTCTGGGATTCGGTAAAAGGTTTACCAAAAGTTGTCGAGTCTTCTGCTGAAGAAATGAAAAGATTGAAAGACGACAAAACTGAAGGTTGGTGGAAACAAAGCATATTCTGGGAACTCCCTTATTGGAAGACATTTTTTATTCGACACAATTTAGATGTAATGCACATTGAGAAAAACGTTTGTGAACAGCTTATCAACACGGTGATGAATGTAACAAAGAAAACTGCATTTGGCCCTAAGGGTAAAGCTGACTTTCTTGAGTATTGCTTGAAACGACCCATATCCTCTAGGTTTGTTTTAGAGACAGCGGAGAAGAAGGCTCTATGCGAATGGGTTGCTAGTTTGAAATTCCCGGATGGTTATGCTTCAGATTTGAGTCGGTGTGTTGACCATAGAAATTTGGTGTTACATTCCATGAAAAGTCATGATTGTCATGTCTTTATGGAACGGTTACTTCATGTTGCACTGAAACATTTACTCCCGACGAATTCTTGGAATGCTATAACTGAGATAAGCCAATTTTTTAGAGACTTGTGTACTTCTACGATTAAAGTTGATTCCATGGAACATCTAAAGTCAAACATTGCGGATATATTATGCAAGTTAGAAATGATATTTCCCCCTTCTTTCTTCAATTCCATGGAGCATTTACCTATTCACTTACCTTATGAAGCGAAGGTTGGAGGACCTGTTCAATATCGATGGATGTATCCATTTGAGAGGTTCCTTAATCATTTGAAAAAGAAGGTTGGCAACAAATCCCGGGTCGAGGGTTCCATATGCAACGCTTTTTTGTTAGAGGAAATTTTAAATTTTTGTTCCCTATATTTTGAAGATCACATTGACACAAAAGCGAAGGACTTGGAGGTTGGTGTGAATTCCGATAACCAATTAGATTCAAATATACCCGAGTTGTTCAATGATGACTTGGGAAATACTACCGGGAAATGTATACCGAGGTACTTAAATGAAAAAGAGTTTGAAGAAGCTCATTTTTATGTGCTATGAAACTGTGGGAAACTTTTAGAGACTTATGAAAAGTAAGTTATTGATTCATTATTACACAAATAACTTTTAATAATAAAATTAATTCATTATTATATTATAATTAAAACGTACATTACTAATTAAAACATGTCATGATGTCACGTCTTATTACAGGGAATTTGAGACGTACATCAAACTCACATATCCTGATGTCACGTCTTATGATGATGTTTGGAGTAAACATGACAAAAGTTTTTCGAAAAGGTTGGGAAATGAAGTAAGATCACATTTCAATTTCTTATTAACTAATATTGAGAAGATAACATCTTAATATAATTAATATATTGTTTTATTGGTAT
The DNA here is from genome assembly GCA_022085475.1 of Heliosperma pusillum. Taxonomy (NCBI): domain Eukaryota; kingdom Viridiplantae; phylum Streptophyta; class Magnoliopsida; order Caryophyllales; family Caryophyllaceae; genus Heliosperma; species Heliosperma pusillum. Next base: position 49,522 of record JAIUZE010008112.1, on the reverse strand, counting down.
ATAGGCTTATAGATTGAAGGATCCTTTAATAATAGCTCTAGCAGGGGGTCCAAGTAACTGGGTGAGGACATGGAGAAGATATTCTATCAATGGCTATAAATTTCGTGCTTTTAAAGAGGGAGTTGATGTTCCGATAGCTACTATAAGCAATGGGGTTTGTGTGAGTTCTACTGAAGGGTTGGACTACTACGGAACCTTTAATGAAGTAGTTGAGCCTTCTTATTATACCGAGCACAAGATTTATAAGGCCATATTGTTTAAATGTGATTGGTTTGATAATTCCCCACAAGGAGTTAGTATCCATAAGGTATACGGACTTGTCGATGTAAACTTAAAAAGAAACTTCGTGGACATAACCCATTCGTGGCAGCTTTTCAAGTGGATCAAGTGTGTTATGCTCCTTATCCAACCACTAAGAAAGATAATCAATGGTCCGCAGTTTTTAAAATCAAGTCACGATCGCATGTTGATGCTCCTGTTGAAGAAATTGTCTTCCAAGAAAATGTGGTTGTCAATAGTCAGTCAATTTCACCTATTTTGGTGTAAGAGACACAAAGTGAGGATGAATATGAAGTGGTTGTTGAAAGGGGTGAAGGGGAGTATGACAAGGACATCGGTGAAGAAAAAGAAAAAGATGATGAAGATGAATAAATTCAAGAGGTACAAAATGAGGAAGATGAGGAAGAAGTCGGAAAACTTTTTTCAGATGATGAAAGTTTGTTGATTTGTAGTGATAGTGATAGTGAGGGTCACTAGTTGTAATCTATTTGTCAAAATACAATTATAATCAAATTTGAAACTTTGCATTGTAATTCAAAAAGTTTGATCACAGTTTTTATATATTGAACTACCTAACAATTTCCATTGTATATAGCTTTTACTTATGGCGGGTGGGTTTATAAGACGAATCATAGGTAACACTAGTCGATCTCGTCGTGCTGATGATGAGCAGAACGAGGAGGAGGCTGCCTCGTATGACCACGAGCAGGAGCAGAAGCAGGAGCAGGAGCAGGAGCAGGAGCAGGTTACGATGCCGACTACGCAGCAGGAGGGGACGCGGATTATTCTGTCTCGCAATCCTGACATAGGCCATTGGTCAGTGTCTAATATATAGAAAACTTTTATTATCGCTAACTTTATTTTATTATAACTTTTACGCTAATTTTTATTATCTTTTATTATCGCGTTCGTTCTAATATGTATCTTTTTCAGGTGGGATGACAAGCCGATCAAGCAATACGTTACTTGGCCTTTCATTCGTACCATCGGCCGAGAGTACTTCACCAAATAGAGTGAAGCGAGTCATTACCAGCGTAGGCGGATGTGGGAATACTTTCAGGTATATTTTATTACGGTTCTATCTATTACTAAAAAGTAATTGTTTTCATTCAAAACGTGTAGATGTACAATTTCAGCAATTACTAAAAAGTTGTTTATGATGAAATAGTATCATGTGAACTCGGTCGATTCGAACTACGACCCGAAGCCCGAATGGCGGAAATAGGTCACGAGGCGGATTACCTCACTTGTTGGTGGCCTCAAATATATCAAAAAAAGGCCGGATTGGGTTCCTGAAACTTGGTGGGAAAACATTAGAAAAAGGCCTGAAAGCGATCCCGAATTTGTCAAGAAGTCCAACATAAACAAGGTAAATAGACGGTCGGGTGGCGAGAAAGCTTTGGGCACCCATACTCTAGGCCTGAAGAGTTGTTCTGATGCGTTTAAAGAATTGGTAAATCCTTTATTTTTTACTTCACAAATTGCATATTATGAAGTATTAATATTACCGATATATCACTTAATGTTTTTATACTACTTTCAGGTTGATCCTACGCCGTACAAGTTGTTTGAGAAAACAAAGAAAAACAAGAAGGGCGAGTGGGTTAATCCTAGAGCTGCTAAGACAAACGTAAGTTTGTCTAATTATTACTAAGGAGTTTTTTTTATATCCAACTTTAATACTATCTATTATCTTTGTTTTGTTTTTATCACTTAATGTTTTTAATTATACAATTTCTTTTTTGTTGGTTCAGGAAGCTTACACCGAAGAGATGAGTCAGCCAACGCCAACTGGCGACACCCCAGACGAACTCCATGCATTCTATAAAGCTGTAGATGGATTCGATAAGAAGTCGAGGCTCTTCGGGATGGGAGACAAGGGGAAAGAATTGTGGTATGATCCACCTTGCAACAAAAGTGCACGCGCATCTTTCAAATGGAGAAGCAATTGAGTGCACTTGCGAATGAACGAGAACATGAGCAAGCCGCCCGACTTGCCCTTGAAGCACAATTACGGGCCAATCAACAACAAATGGAGAGCCAAGACGAGAAAATGGCCGACATGCAAGCGCCGTTGATGAAATTTCTTCCCCCGGACTTGTGAAATTTCCCTCCTCCACGTCCAAGAGACGCCAACGCGGACGACGAACACGGCTTTGGACGGGGTTCCGTTACCCCCTTAGGTTAGTAATTTATCATCTACTTAAGTTAGTGGTTATGTCAAAGACATTAGTTTTGTCTAAATTAGTGAACCCGTTGAATTTGTAAGCTTGTAAAAAAACTTGTATGAATTTGTTTAACTTTTTATGTAATGGATTTTTTTTCCAATTTCCATCGATCTTCCGATTTGTTTTTGTTGCCTTTTGTTGATTCCCGCTCATGCGGTCGATGTGAGTATGAATTACCGCTTTGCGGTGGACGAATGTATTTTTTGTATTGCAGGTTTTGTTGAAATTTTCACCGTTTAAAACAATGCAAAATACGCATTGTGGCTGGACAGCAGGTTGCTGTATCCAGCCACTGGTATATTAAGTACTGACAGAAATTCCTATGAATTAGTTAATACAACCTATTGTAATAAACTAACTAAAATGATTCATCATCTATTATTATAAAATAATATAATACAATATATATAAATATTTTAGGAGAATATAATTAATTATCGTATAATTAATAAATCTTACAATAATATAAAAAGGCTTGTTGAGCCTCCATTGAAGTGACACATGTCACGTCTCAACTTATTGCCACATATCATTTCTATAATTAACAATAAATAATAAGAAACCTACATAATTGTTGTACTTTCATTTTCTCTTACCTTAACAAAATACAAAAAAAAAACAAAAATTTTAAATTAAATATTTTAATTGATGCCCATTATTACATCTTCCTTACCAACTCTTTGTAATCTATACATATATATACAATAACATAAAAGGCTACATTGAGTAGCTAATAAGATGACACATGACGAGGTACAATTCCATGTTAAATTAAAATTTTTAAAAGAAATAATTAAAAATACAGGTACAACAGTAGTCAATATACTAATAAAGTTGTAGACCTTCATCTCCCAAAACATTACTCAACTTTATAATCACAATTTATCCCTCTTTAAATCAATTTTTTAAAAAAATAAATTAAAAATGGAATACAAAAAGGCAAAGTACTTCTATTAATCAATATACTAATTAAATTGTAAGCCTCCATCTCCCAAACATTATTATACTTCATCATCACAAATTCTCCATCCTTCATACCATACTTTTCATATCCTATCGTAATAAAACCAATTCACCAAATTTTACCTATAAAACAAGATCAATTGATAAGAAATTTAACACATTGCTATAAAAAAAATGACGGAGAACTATGTTTCTTTACCTATTTATTTTCATTTGATTGATTTTAAAATCTTTTCCTATCTTTTCTTTATAGCGGGTTATAGTCCAATGAGCGAAGGAAAATGAAGAGATAAGAGGGAAAGTAGAACAGAGAAGAATCTAACAAGCATTTGTATCGTGTTGTCCGTTATTCACAATGGTGAATGTTGATGAAGTGATCAAATTATTGTTAACCTTAACTTTTTAGTCTCATATATTTTTAATATTGATACAATGTTTTGGGAAGTTTTTAATGTATTCATTAATTGATAATGGTTCGTGAAAATTTTAGGATTGACATTAACAACCTAAGTAAATTTTTTCTCATATTTTTTATGAGTCGGTTAGAAAAAGGTAAAATTATATTTTGTTTGTATTTTGACTACCAAATAGTGAAATATCTTATAATTGTGATTTTTGTAAATTGAGAATGGTGAATGGATATCAATGTTTTTATCTATTACAATCTCATTTAAATTGTTCTTATATTATTCGACGTTACAGTGGTTAAGAGAAAATGAGTGAAAAATATTTTTAATTCTTATTTTCAAACAATCAAAATATAAGTATATAACTATGGTTAGTCCTACATACTTACTTTTTTTATAGTATAATCATTTAAAGTTGTAGACTAAGACAAATATCATTTAGACATCGAACAAAAACGATATTATTCGGGTACAAAAGTCAAATGAAAATAATAGAAGAAGTACAACTAAAAAAAATACTAATAGAGGATGTACCACTACAAAAAGTAGTATTTTTTTTTAATATCTATTAATAAAAAACTCGAAAAGTCCCGTGATTTTCACGGGAACTTAAACTAGTATAAAAATTCAATATCTCTATAATAACATAAAGTCATATTGTATTTTTTATTTCTAGATTTTTTATAGCACATGGTGATAATAATGACAAAATTTTGGTATTTCCTAGGCATCAAGCAGGATGATTTGTTATGTATTTGACCTTACAAATAGTCCTCTCTCTTAAATGAGAATTTGTGTTCATTGATTAGTAATACTCATTTGTTTTGTACGAAAAAAAAGGCACCTTAGTCAATGATCAATTCAAATTGGTTTCTTTTGTAATGTAGGCGTACTCATGATGTACGAATTAGACATTTACGATGTACAGTTGAGCATTAAAAATTGAGAGTCGATCTCATAGTAAATATTGTAATACCAATTTACTCTCACCGTCTTAGTCCACAAAGAATAAAAAAGTAAACAATTGAATGAGACAGAGTGAGTAATTTAAGGTAAAGAGATATCAACAGTTTTTGAATGGTATGCATTCCACTTATTTGAGTAGCAAGGCAAATTGAGTGAGAAGCTTAAGCGATAGTGAAAGCAAGCTATTTAATTTATTAAATAAAAGTATACTGTTTCCATAAAAATTCGAATAAATATCAAATTTAAGAGCTTGTGATGAAATTTGATTATTTTAGTAGGATACAAAATAATTAATAAAATAACATTTAATTCATGTCAATATTATACTGTTAAAAATTAATAAGTTAAAGGTCAAACTTCATACGCAATTAAAAGTTACTACTTGATAAGTTAAAAGCTCAAATTTCAACAATTTATTTCTATAAGTTAATTGTTATAATCATATTAATGTAGACCCGTGCATCGCACGGGCATAAAATCTAGTTTTAATATCATATATTAAAAACTTTATGTCATTTATAAATATCATATATTTATAACTTGTATATTAAATATAACATTTTATATTTAATTATGAATTAACATTTAATTCATTTCTTCCTAATATTATTTAATCGTATTAAATAATCGCATCATTATTACATTGACTAACCTTTTAGTTATTTAGGGCATCAATATAATTATATTTTCATTTAATCATATCTCTCAAACACATCCTCTAGGTGTGACCTTTAGGGACCAGTTGATCACCGCCATCTGTATGACAATAACGTCAAACTTCTAGCAAGCCAACCATTATCGATAAACGTTAATCAACTGATTATAATACTAAGTATTCCTTGTGAACATGTAAGAGATTTATATTGTTAACACACTAACTGTGGAGGACACTGGCTCCAACAATTCCGTCAGTAAAGTCAAGATAAATCTTGACTTTACTGACGGAATTTCCGTCAGTAAGTCAAGATAATCTTGACTTTACTGACGGTATTTCCGTCAGTACGGTCAAGTTTATCTTGACTTTTCAGTTAAATTAGCTGACGAATCATCCGTCAGTAAACCGTCAGAAACACATTTACTGACGGAAATTTCGTCAGAAGTCAAGTTTTGTTACGAATTGAAGTGACGCACGTTACTGACGGAAATTCCGTCAGTAATTGACTTTACTGACGGAATTTTGGTGTTTCTGACGGATTTTTTCCCTCAGTTTCCCGAGTTCGTTTTGTAGTGGACTATTTCTTAGGTTCCAATGCCTCTCCATTTGCAATGTTGATCAAGAAAGAAGTCAAAGATCAAGTCAAGAACTCTTCATAGTTGTTGTTGTCTTAGGATGTGAGTATATTTTTAAAAGTAATAGAATACATAATTTGGCAATAGTTTGCGGCAACAGTGAGCATGACTGGTGCCTCAATGTCTGGATAATAACAGTAGTACTTATGTGAACTGATCACAGTAAGTGCAACTGTTGCTTTTGTCTGCAACTCTTGAATAAAAGTCACTTTTCCTTTTAAATGTTATTTTCTTCAAAAATGTGTTTCATCAACAAATCTGAGTTGGCAAGTGCTTTATCAAATTATTTGAAGGATGTTTTTCTTTTTAGAAAAAGGCAAAGAACGGCTTTTTGAGAAAGCTATCTTGGTTGATATCCTCCATGTTTTAACCAAAGGTCAAAGATACTTTTATAGACTTTGAGTACTATCACTCAACCTTTCTATCATTGCCTTTGGTAGCCTTACTTCCTATATGAAACATCCTTTTCAACCCACTTACTTCTTTGTTGACATCCAGACGTTGGGATGATTAACTCTCCCAAAGATAATAATTTAAAAACATTTTCAAGCATCCTCCTGGCCTCTATAAATAGAGGACATTAAATGCTCAGATTTTTTAAGACTTTTCAAAGCATCATCTTTCAATTGCAAATTTGTCTAAGTGTTTTACAAAACCTTTTTCTTTGCAAAAGTTTTCAAAGTCTTCAAAAGTTTCAGTCCAGTTAACTGTTGCCACTTTAATGCATTCTTATTACTTGAATTGTTAGATCTTATAAATTGTCCTCTTCAGTTCTTTTTGAGAACAAGTCCGTGGAACAAAGATCCTGTAACTTTTTCAGTACTAGAGTCGAGTTCTTGGACAAATGTGTCCTTGAACTCTTTCGCAACCGGAGTAGGTTGTTGGCCATTTTATTGTAAGGGTTGTTAAGTTGTTGGAGTAGATTTCTTTTTAACAAAGCAATATAATGAAGATTGGATGTAGGCCCTTAGAGTAAAGGCCGAATCAATTCAAAATCATGTGTTGATCTTTCTCTTTATTATTTCCGATGTACTTTTCATTTACGTACTTTGATTAAGCATAGTAACAGTCTTCAATACTGTCCAGCTACAGCTTTGCATTTCTCTGAAAAGGAATTGGTAACGGTTCAACTAACTGTTACCACGATCAGAACATTTTGTTACACTTCCGCTCAACTCGCTTTAAATCAGTAAGACTTAGTTGAAAATTTTAAATTGTACCTAATTCACCCCTCCCCCTATTAGGTACTAGGAATCCATACTCTTCAATTGGTATTAGAGCCTCATGCTCTTGATAAGGCTAATTACTTTGAGTAGATTCCGAGAAAATGGATTCCTCGAAACACTCCAAGATCCCGATCTTTATCGGTGAGAATTTTGGTTGGTGGAAACTTAAGATGGAACATTATATTAAAAGTATCGACTATGAGTGTTGGATCATTGTTAAAAATGGCCCCCTCGCTATAACGGGGACTTCCAAAGAAGGGGAAGTCACTCCAAAAAGTGAGGCAAAGTATGACGAGAAGGACTATAAAAAGGCCGAGAAAAACTCAAAGGCAATGAAAATTCTTCAAAATTGCATTGGTCCTCAAGATGTGAGTCGAATTGCCGGCTGTCCTTCCGCCAAAGAAATATGGGATTGTCTTGAACTTGCCTATGAAGGAGTTATTCAAGTAAAAAAACATCGTATTGACCTACTCATGCAACAATATAAGCTGTTTAGTATGACAAAAGACGAAACCATAAATAGTCTCTCTTCTCGTTTTTCTAGCATTGTTAATGAATTCAAAAGTCTTGGTAGGACCTTCGAGTCATTGGACCTTGTACGAAAAAATCTTTGAAGTCTTTCCATTAAATGGAGACCTAAAGTCACCGCCATCGAAATGGCTAAAGACCTATCCACCTTATCCCTTCATGAACTAATGGGATCATTAATGGCTTACGAGCAAATTCTCTCTAAGAATTCTAGTGACGATCCTAAAGGAAAAGGGCTTGCCCTGAAGTCTACCTCAAGTGATGAGGAAGACAATGGTGAGGACGAGTTTGCAATGTTCTCTCGAAACATAGTGGGAATGGTGAATAGTTACGGTCAAAAGAATTTCAATAATAATTCTATAAAAAAACGATTTCCTAAGAAAAGACCCAACGGAGTTGGATGCTTTAAGTGTGGGGACAAAACCCACTTAATTAAAAATTGTCCTAAATGGGGAGACATGAAGTCTAGGGATAAGAGAGACAAGGCCAAAAATGAAATGAAACACAAAGTCATGTCCGCTATTTGGGGAATGTCTGAATCCGATGACGATGAGAACATCGAGGATGAACTTGAAGCAAAGATGTGCTTAAAAAATCAAACCAAGTCAAAAACTCACAAAAATAAAACTCTTAGGTGTCTTATGGCCTATCCCGATGATTCCGACTCGGAGTCCGACAATGAGATAAAACACCTTAAAGCCAAGGTTAGAACTTATTCCAAAAATAAGGTGTGTCAGCTCCTGGACAAATTATTTGAGAAGTGTCGTGATCAAACCGAAAAACTAAATGAGATGTAAGAACAAATCGAAGAAATTGCCGAAGAAAATGTTCACTTAAAAAATGAGTTAGGCACAATAGAGTCTGTGACTGTTACCTCTGAGATTGAGAAAGAAATGAAAAGACTCCACAAGTTAACAAAAATCTGATCAAACAACTTGAGTCCTCCTCTGATTCTGAATTTCAGAATATTAACACATCTCTAGTTTCACAAATTTCCACACTAACTGAAGAACGTGATACTATTTTGAAAAATCAACTAATGTTTAAGGTTGAAATGGGCAAGCTAATTGATGAAGTTGAACAACTGAGAACCACAGTTCCAGTTACCATTAATCTAAGTGATGAAAGCGCGACTTTAAGGAACCAAATTTCCTCTCTTACTAAAGAACGCGATTACTTGAAAAATGACTGTGAAACGCTTAAAATTGAATGTAGGAAACGTCATGAAAGATGGGTTCACTCAGAACAATGTATATCTAGTCTCAAACTTCATGTTGAAGAGAAATCTAATTCCTTCATGGATCTTAAATCAAAATATGTTGAAAAGAAAAAGGAATTAGAAGTCTCTCAACGATCTAATCAAACCCTTCTTACCAAAATAGAAAAGCCAAGTAAAGATTTATCTGATGCTAAACTGTTTTATAAAAAATGGGAAGGTAGTCAAACCGTTCTAAACTTTCGTACGTCTCAATCCTTTGATCATGAGAAAAAGGCTGGACTTGGTTTCAAAGGTAACAGTAAGACTCACTAATGTGTTAGAAACCAAGACCCAACCAAAACCGACTTTAGAAGGAGAAAGTATGTCGGCCTTCCCGAATATGTAGTTTGCAACTACTATTGTGGCAAGACAGGACATGTATTCCATGGATTCAACAAAAGACTCAATGACCTAAACTTAAACATCAAAATTGTCAAACAAATATGGGTTAGGAAAGATTTGGTAAATCAAGCAAGAAACACCAAGGGACCCAAATTCATTTGGCTTCCTAAACTTTGATAAGCGATATTTTTTACTAATTTATCCCCCATTTTAGCTCGATTTCTATATGATTTATGCACTTTGTTAAGTGATTAACGAGCTAATATTACTATTCTAGTTGTTTTGCGTGCTTTGTCTCGTTTTATAGGAAATGATGCGGTTTTGCTATATTTTCCTACTTTATGGAGCAAAGGCACTAGAATACAAGTTTACGAGGAACCGATGATAGCAATTTCATGATTGGATTACGATTCTGCTACATCCTTCCTCAAGTGGAATCATCTTGGACTTTGACTTTGTTTCTCAAAGGAAAAACATCAACCCAAGTCAAAGGAAGACTAGCCCAAGCCCAATTACGTGCTGCATTGACCAAGACCAAAGCATAGAAACGCGTGCCCAAAAAAGAAATTGGAAGAGACGAAAGAAGATCCATCAGGGTTACATACCCGATCGGATTTACCACATACCCGATCGGGTATGTCTGCTGATGAACGCTTCTTGGCTCTTCTTCTACCAAGCCTTAATGGAGTGCTTTATTAGGTTGTCTAGGGTATGAATCCGGACGCATTTGGGCAGCCTCTCAACCCTATAAATAGCCTATGCATCACACACAATTTGACAACAACTACACAACATACAAAAACACTTCTCTCTTTAGTTTAGTTTTTCCTTTTTTTTCTCCATTTTGTAGTTTTAGTTTAGTTTTAGTTTTCTCTAGTTTAGTTTAGTTCTAAGTTTTCTTCAATTGTATGGTTCTACTTGTAATTGGAACTCAAGTTTCCGGGTTTGCATTTCCTATTCAAGTTCTTATTCCATTTCGATCTTTGCTCATCCTTTCCGGTAATCTTTATTCTCGTGTTTACATTATAGTTTCATTTTCTTTCAGTATTTCCTTCATCATGTTTATCATTCTTAGTTTTATAATCTTAGTTTCCTTTTCATTGTTAATCATGCATAAGTAATCTTTGTTCTAGGGGAAGGGTTAATATGTCTAATTAATTTATAAGTATAAATTGATTCCGGTAGAATCGTTCTTTGTTGTCTCTATTTCTTGCTTGAATCTCGTGATAGACTTTGTTTAATGGCCATAAACAATTGTTTGTACTTGTCAATTTCCGTCTCAAGGGCGAGAGTCGAGATGAAAATTAAAGGACTGGCAAGAATAGTTTAATGACCTAGCAAGGCTGAAAAGACGTTAGGACCTGTTAAAAAGTCGGTATGAATCCGAAAGGAATATGCCATTTAAAGACTTGGACAACTATGATTTTTCTAAACCCGTAATCAACTTTGCTTTTAAATTGATTAGCATGTGAACCCCGATCCCTAGACCCTTTTTCTTTATTGTATTGTTATCATTTTTATTATAGCATTTATAAATTAGTGACAAACATTTGCCAATCGTACAAGGTAGAGTTCTAACCATAACTATTCACAAGTATCTCCCGTCTCCCCGAGATCGACCCCTTACTTCCCTAATTACATTAATTTGTTGTTAGCCTAGTCTGGGTTATTTATCTTTGATTAGGGTATGCGACAACCCTGTCAAATTTTGGCGCCGTTGCCGAGGAGCACGGTTTTGTTTATTTGTGATTAGTAGAGTTTTACCTTGTCTTTTTCTTTTTTTTCTTTTCTTTTGTCTCGAGGAACACTTGTTCCTTGAAATTTTTCTCACCTTTTCCTTGTAGTATAGTGACTCTTTTCAGGTAATAGGAATATTTTCTTTCAAAGGGATTTCTTTATTTTCTCTCAATGACTATCTATTTCCAACCTCCACAATGCGAGAATGATCCTTTCCATGAATACCGCGACCGATTTTATAGCTATTATAACCATATTATCTCTCTTGGGTATACCCTTGATGAGACCTATATGAGACATGTCGTGCTTCATGGAATGCTCATTGAGTGTCGTAGCCTGTCTATGCAATTGAGTGGTGGAAGTCTTTATCAGAAGAGAGGAGAGGAACTTTGGATTTTCTTGAACTCTATGGCGTCCCAATCTCGGGAAGAAACGCACCGGCGGTTGAGAATCCAAGAGCAAATCAATAAAATCATGGCTCAAGTTCAAATGCTCAAAGGGCAAAAGGAAGAACCCACGTTTAAAAGATGTAAGCCAATCAATTTTCCTTATGCTTTTTCATGCCCCCCATGTGAGTATAATTCTCCCCAATCATATGAACTAATAGATGACGATGATGATGGTCCAACCTTTTCTATTGAAAGTCACTCTAGTGTCGTTCCATTTGACAATTTTGAGACCCCCATTATTGATATTGACCATATGGTAGTCGAGACTTTAGACAAGGATGTTGTTAAGCCCATTTGTGACTCCAATGGAGAGTCGTCGATCGAGTCATCAGATTTCTTTGAAAATACCTTCGCTAAGGATATTTCAGATTTATTTGAAAATGATATTGGGTTTTGTGAACCTAGCCTTGAAATTAAATGGGATCAACCACCCATTTTTGATTCCCACTCCTTTGATTCACCCTACCCCCAATTAGAGTCCACTAATGATATTTTGGGAACTAATTGTTTGTTCCATGATCTTAAACATTTCACTCCATCTCTCACTGACGAGTGGAGCAGTTCAGTGGTCATCTATGAAGTTGGTCATGCGCACAATGATAAGATATATCAATTCTTACCTTCAATATTTCATGCCTATATCTTGTCAATTGCTTACATATGTTTTTGTATAGCTCATGCGCAGGTATATGATGGACTTCTAAGGGCATTGACATGCTTTTTAAGGCACAAAGAATGATTTTCATTAATAAAGAGTCTAGCAAGACATTTAAATAAAGATTCGCGGGAGGCAACCCGTGTTTTATTATATTTTTGTTATGAAATAAATTATTTTTGTTGGACAATTTAATAATGTTAATTTTTAAATAATTCATTTGGTTTTGGTTCTAATAGCTTTGACAATAAGACAATAATTTTATCTAGTATTGTAGTAGCTTGTTCATCACAGATACTTTGGTGCTTGGGTTGTACTTTGCCCCCGTTTTCAAGCTAGCTTGGGGGAGCTGCTGCACGGTTGTATGTTTTCTTTTCTTTCTTTACCATTTTGTTGAGTCGTCCCCCATTCCTTTGTTGGTTATGTTGTCCTTCTTTGTGTTTTATGCGCTTAAACCCGTTTCGCACATTGAGGACAATGTGTTATTCTAGCTTGGGGGAGGGATTTAGTTTGTGTCGTTGTTTATTTAGTCTAGTTGTTTATTGAATTTGAAAAAATTGAAACATCCAAAAAAATTAAAAAATCAAAAAATTAAATTTTTTTAATAAAAGTTGTGTGTTTTGTCCACCCAATTGTGTTGTGCATAATGTCATTCCTCAATGCATTTCCCTTATTGTAGCTTTTTAGCCAATGTTTCACGCTTTTGCCGGGATTTTGCATACATGGGGATGTCTTGTACACAGTGGGTGAGGGATTGATTTTAGACTTATTAGGCTTGATCTTGACTTTGGCAAACTACATATACGGTAAGGTAGAGCCTCCAGTGATCGGTACATCTATACCCGATCCCAATTAGGTGTGTGTAGTTTCTTCTTATGATTTGCGTCACATCAAAAACGCACAAGTATGGTTTTCATTCCATTTCTAGTGAGCATTACATTCATGATTTAAAAAGCATTTGAAGCCATTCACTTTGAATCCATTGCCTAAATTTAGCCCCTTTTCACATTGTTTCACATTTCATTAGATACATGTAAAAATATTGCCTACCTTGTTAAGTTAGTAGCTATACCGTTTGTGTTTGGGTGCTCATTTGGGATATTGTTCAAGTTATGTCAAAGTGATCTTAATTGGACGAAATTACTGATTGTCGTGCCGAAGAAAAAGAAATGAAAAAAAAAAATGATGTTGAATATGAAAGAATGAAAAGAAAGAAAGAAGCATGTATTGAAAAGAAAAAAAATGGTTTATGAAAAGAAGAAGAAGTTGTGAGTGTTATTTCCATGATCCGAAATTCAAAAAGTTGGGAAATTCTCTCTTGTGTTGCCATGAGTATAAGCCAATTTGCTATTTTTGGCTTAGTTTTATTTTCTTGGGAATGGTTCCGAGTTTTGATTGAGCACCCTTGCATAATTGGTATGTTTCTAGCTTGACCTTAGCTCCAAACTACCAGAATTCATTTGTTCACTTTGTTACCCATCTCCCATAGCCTTCTTCTTGCTTTTGCCTTCTTTCTATGCTTTTCATGATTGTTTTGACTTGTAGTTTTGGAATGTTTACCATATTAGATTGCGGGTGCATTCTCATGAGTCATAGATAGGAGAGTGCCACTCAAATATAAAATAATATTTCCTTGATTTATATAAAAATTTGAGTGTTGAGTGCACCGTGAGAGTCCATTGTCAAAAGATCATGCAAGAGCCGAAAAGTCTATTTGATGTTCCTTATGCTGCGCTGTTATGTAAATCTCAACCAATCTCAACCATGTTTTGCATTTTCCCTATGCCCACATTGTTTCGGGATGTGTTTCATTGTGCTCTATAAGCTACTTGATGGGATTTGCATTTGGTTGGATTGATTGTTGCTCGTCGCCCTTGTCCTTGTCATGTTTGTTATTGTATGCTTGCTTGAGGACAAGCAAGGGTTTAGCTTGGGGGAGTTTGATAAGCGATATTTTGTACTAATTTATCCCCCGTTTTAGCTCGATTTCTATATGATTTATGCACTTTGTTAAGTGATTAACGAGCTAATATTACTATTCTAGTTGTTTTGCCTGCTTTGTCTCGTTTTGTAGGAAATGATGTGGTTTTGCTATATTTTCCTACTTTATGGAGCAAAGGCACTAGAATACAAGTTTACGAGGAACCGATGATAGCAATTTCATGATTGGATTACGATTCCGCTACATCCTTCCTCAAGTGGAATCATCTTGGACTTTGACTTTGTTTCTCAAAGGAAAAACATCAACCCAAGTCAAAGGAAGACTAGCCCAAGCCCAATTACGTGCTGCATTGACCAAGACCAAAGCATAGAAACGCGTGCCCAAAGAAGAAATTGGAAGAGACGAAAGAAGATCCATCAGGGTTACATACCCGATCGGATTTACCACATACCCGATCGGGTATGTCTGCTGATGAACGCTTCTTGGCTCTTCTTCTACCAAGCCTTAATGGAGTGCTTTATTAGGTTGTCTAGGGTATGAATCCGGACGCATTTGGGCAGCCTCTCAACCCTATAAATAGCCTATGCATCACACACAATTTGACAACAACTACACAACATACAAAAACACTTCTCTCTTTAGTTTAGTTTTTCCTTTCTTTCTCCATTTTGTAGTTTTAGTTTAGTTTTAGTTTTCTCTAGTTTAGTTTAGTTCTAAGTTTTCTTCAATTGTATGGTTCTACTTGTAATTGGAACTCAAGTTTCCGGGTTTGCATTTCCTATTCAAGTTCTTATTCCATTTCGATCTTTGCTCATCCTTTCCGGTAATCTTTATTCTCGTGTTTACATTATAGTTTCATTTTCTTTCAGTATTTCCTTCATCATGTTTATCATTCTTAGTTTTATAATCTTAGTTTCCTTTTCATTGTTAATCATGCATAAGTAATCTTTGTTCTAGGGGAAGGGTTAATATGTCTAATTAATTTATAAGTATAAATTGATTTCGGTAGAATCGTTCTTTGTTGTCTCTATTTCTTGCTTGAATCTCGTGATAGACTTTGTTTAATGGCCATAAACAATTGTTTGTACTTGTCAATTTCCGTCTCAAGGGCGAGAGTCGAGATGAAAATTAAAGGACTGGCAAGAATAGTTTAATGACCTAGCAAGCCTGAAAAGACGTTAGGACCCGTTAAAAAGTCGGTATGAATCCGAAAGGAATATACCATTTAAAGACTTGGACAACTATGATTTTTCTAAACCCGTAATCAACTTTGCTTTTAAATTGATTAGCATGTGAACCCCGATCCCTAGACCCTTTTTCTTTATTGTATTGTTATCATTTTTATTAGGCCAATTTGCAAACTACTACCTATTATAGTTAGAATTTTTCAAAATACTACATATTATCTTTATTTATTCAAATTACTACCTACAAAGTTACAACTTTTCCAAATCTACTACTTAATTACCGGATTTAGAACTTAATTGATTTTTATTTAAGTTAATTTTCATATTTAGTCCTAAATAATCTACTCATACTACCTTTATACTAATCTAATCCTAATCAATTTTTAATCTTCTTTAGTCATCATTTTCATCCACCCACCACCACTACCATCAACATCCACCACTCTCAACAACAACCCCCATTAGTAATCACCACCTTTAAAACCCACCACTATTAATCTCATTCTAGATGACCACTATTACACTACGGCCAGTCGGCCACCATCAACTTCCACGTCTATCGCCAGATCCGCCAGAAACCCTTCCCCACCATAACCTCACCATGACTATTATCGTCGTTAGCCTCCTACTATCATTGTCGAATTGTATTCCTTAGATCTAGGTTTTTTTATTAGTGAGAACTTAAGGCGGTTGCGATGGGTTAAAGGTGGGACTTGGGGCAGTATTATAGGGGGCGGATGTAGATTAGGACATGGTTGGATTAGGTGTTGGTGGTGGTGTTGGGTTTGGCAAACATCGAAAAAAGTGGGACTGTGGTGACTTTTTGGTGGTGGTGGAGGATGATTCTTGTGGTGGATATAGAAGGTGAAGGAGATAGTGTTAAGTGGGTGTTTAAAGAGATTAAATTTGGGTAAAACACATTATAATTTCATAATTTGAATTTTTGATTATTTTACCTCAATTAAGACCTTAATTAGGTATATGGTAGCAACTTAGGAAGACTAGTAACTTTATAGGTAGTACTTTGAACAAATAAGTATAATATGTAGTATGTTGAGAAATCTTGACTATAATAGGTAGTATTTTGCAATTTATCCTTTTTATTATAGCATTTATAAATTAGTGACAAACATTTGCCAATCGTACAAGGTAGAGTTCTAACCATAACTATTCACAAGTATCTCCCGTCTCCCCGAGATCGACCCCTTACTTCCCTAATTACATTAATTTGTTGTTAGCCTAGTCTGGGTTATTTATCTTTGATTAGGGTATGCGACAACCCTATCAAACTTAAACTTTAAATCTCTTGTAGGGCTTGGTGAGAGGCGGCTGCAATTGGTACTTGGATAGTGGATGTTCTCGTCATATGACGGGAGATAGAAGCCAATTTCTCTCACTTGAAGCTTTTGATGGTGGCACGGTAACATTTGGTGACAACAAGAAAGGTGAAGTAATCGGTCTTGGAAAGGTTGGTAAGTCATCGAATGTTTGTGTCGATAACATGCGGCTTGTCAAAGGTTTGAAGCATAATCTTTTAAGTATTTCTCAACTTTGTGATCATGGAAATTTGGTTGAATTTAGTGCTAGCCTGTGTCGAATTATTGATGCTATAACTCATGAAATCATTCTTGAAGGTAGACGAGTCAAAGATGTGTACTTGACCGACCTTAACACCTTATCGGAACACACCATGTCTTGTATGAGTGTCTTGAAAAATGATCCTTGGTTATGGAATAAAAGATTTGGACATGTTAGTGCTAAAACCCTTAACACACTTAGGAGACTTGACTTAGTTGAAGGTGTTAGAACCATGATTGATTGATGATGACAAGTTCCATTTGCTATTTAATCGTGTGTGTATTTTTCTAAGTGTTCAAATGTAGTTTGAAGCATTCAACTCATGCCTCAAGATCATTTTAAGTCTGCCCAAAGTTGATCAAGACGAAGACAAATGATGCTTAGTTTAGATGTTGTATCAAAGATAATTTAACTTGCTTACCCTTGTTAAAGTGTCTGCAAAACCACAGTGCGAGTCACTGTGGTTTCTGTTTCAGCGATATGGGAGAAAACTCTCTTTAAACCAAAATCTGAAGTTAGAAATATCTTTGTAAGCTTTCTGGTTTACTTGATTTATTGGAAACAAAGAAAAAGAGAAATTGAGAGGAGGAGACATATTTTGGAATTTACTTGGACAACCTTTGTTGGAGCTAGTGTCCTCCACAGTTAGTGTGATAACGTGTATAAATCTCTTACATGTTCACAGGGTATACTTAGTATTCTTATCAGTTGATTAACGTTTATCGATAACGGTTGGCTTGCTAGAAGTTTGACGTTATTGTTATTTTAATGGCGGTGATCAACTGGTCCTAAAAGTCACACCTAAAGGATGTGTTTGAGAGATATGATTATTGAAAAATATAATCATATTGATGCCTTATATGACTAAAAGGTTAGTCGATGTATATGACTAAAAGGTTAGTCAATGTAATGATGATACGATTATTTAATACGATTAAATAATACTATGAATATAAACTGTTATATCTAATTAATGTATATAATGTAATTATTTAATACGATTAAATAATGTAAGCTTAAACGAATTAAATGTTAATTCGTAATTAAATATAAAATGTTATATTTAATTAGCAAATTATAAATATACGATATTTATAATTGACGTATATATTATACGATATTGTCATAATAAATGATGTCAGACCAGTATTAATAAATCGACTACAAAATGTTGTATGGACTTATTAATATGTGACAAATGACAATAATAATACATACACACATTATACATTAAATAAATAAAAGAGGGAAGACTCCTATCTTGACTCCAATTCCTAAAACAAGTAGAAGAAAAAGAGGGAAGACTCTTCCCTCTACTCTACTACTAGTTGGACGGTCCAAATAGGAGAGGAGGAGAGTTTTATATAAACTCTTCTTCTCTACTTTCTCATCATCACAATTACAATAACGTTTCACAAAAATATTATCAGTAATATTGGTGTTCATTCTAGCACAAGCAAAAACATTTCTCAGAACATCTTGAGTGCAACAATTAGGAGAATATCATCTTGATATTTGTTCTTAGGTCATATTGCTAGGACCAAAGGTTGATTATAATCTTTATGCTTTTCGTTTATGACTCGTATTTCATATATTATAATTTCGTTATAATCCTTAAATTTCATGTTGAAATATACCGATATTTCCCACAAGTGGTATTAGAGCCAAGGCTACGAAATTATTTTATATGATTTTTCATGAATGATAAAAAAAAGTTTTTTTTTTGATTCGGCTCAAATTGTTTTTCGGCCGTTTATTATTTTTTATTTTATTTTTGATTCTTGTTTTCATTTTGATTTATTGATATTGTTGTTTTAATTTGTTAAGATGACAATATGATAAATTTTTAGATGTTTTAATTTAATAAGGATTAAATTAAAATGTAAATGGAAATTGTTTTGAATGCTGATGAATATTTGTTTTGCTATATATTTTCGGTATACATGATGTTAAATTGTTATTTTGCATCATGATTCATTAATTTTAATGATGTTCAAATCAATTATGATTAGTCAAATATTAAGATAATCGATTTAATCATGATTTAGATATTCATTTTAAAATGTTAAATTGAATCATCATCAATGTTTAATAATGATTAAATGTTGA
The DNA here is from genome assembly GCA_022085475.1 of Heliosperma pusillum. Classification (NCBI taxonomy): domain Eukaryota; kingdom Viridiplantae; phylum Streptophyta; class Magnoliopsida; order Caryophyllales; family Caryophyllaceae; genus Heliosperma; species Heliosperma pusillum. The sequence goes on along the minus strand of JAIUZE010008112.1, from coordinate 30,378 downwards.
TAATTGTACCGATCTTGTAATATTAGCAACATCAAAATTAAATAAATAAAAAAAAACAGCTCGTAGCTGCTGTTTTAATAATTAAAAAAAAATATCGAATTTTTTGTTTTTTTTTAAGTTGGCCGAATTTTTTTTGTTTATGCATTATATTGATAATGTATAATTGTTGTTGTGAAAAAGTTCACAATTTTTGGATACCCAATTATTTTAAAAAGGTTTAAAATAATGTTGGATTAATTCATATTATACGATAATATGAATTAAAATTGGATTATGGTTGATTGGAATTATTACGAGTAATTAAAAAAATTGCCACATAATTTTGATCATTGTAAACTAGGTGGTTTGGATAAATTACTCTACATAATTAAGGAATTATGTCTTGAATGATTAATTTATTGTTGATGCATTTTATTTTGTTGAATGATTTGTTGAATGGTTTATTTACGTATTTTTGCAATTGGTTGTAATTTGTATTACCTAGTGTGGCCTTAGTTGATTATGTTTTTGTAATGATGGAAACATGATCTTGATGTAATTTTGAGATCTCGAATCTCCTTTTGTTTTCTTTAAAATTATGTTTTTTTAAGTTAGAATGTAAATAGGTTTATATTTTGTAATTTATTAAATGTAATTTTGAGAAGACTAAAGATGGAGATCGGATTGCTCACTCCCGCTACACGAACCAAGATGGAACATCAAGACAAGCTTTTCGGGTCCTATTTGGATGGATTCCAAAGTTGTATTTTGTTCATTTTGGTAGATAGGCCACACTAGGACTTTGTAATTTTGCGTATTTTTCGTTCTTATTGCTTTTCATCACATGATAGTTAGTGCATCATATTCTGCCTAAACCAAACCACCTACTACTAAAAATGCATGAAAATTGACTCATATAGTTTGGATGTTAGTTATCATGGACATAAAGATGTCACACGAATTTTAAGCCCTCATCTTAGTTTATTCATTCTCGCATGCTAGATATTCGTTCACTTAAAATGAATTAAAATAAAGTTGATGGGATCTTCCTCTAAAACCTAAAATTGAGACTAGTCTTTAAAGGCCGAACTACTATGAATCCCTTTTTCGTCGGTAGGCATATAGGACCTTACTCTCCATATGACCCCTTCTACGTTGGGTAAGTAGTATGTGTTGACTTATTTTACCTCAACATTATAATCCGAAAAGTTTCTTGTGATTATGATGGACTATAGATAAAATTTTATCGACCAAGAATTCTAAAGGTAGAACTAGCCAAGAGGTTGGCTTATCAATTTACAGATAATTGAGTCTTGGGATCATTTATATAATTCTTGAGGGAGGTCAATTGTATAAATGCTTGAGTCTTCGCATTAAACAATTGTTTTGCACTAGACTTAATTCATATCGATGAGTATGCTTATTATTATATTTTTTCTTCTTTTTCGCAGCGTAGAATTCGTCTTTTATTGATAATACTGCTATAACAAATGGCTGGCCATAATGATGTTCATATGGCAAGTGCCACACTCGCACGCGAGTCCTGGCTTAAAACTTTCGTGGACCACATGAATCAGTCCACGCGAGTGAAGAATGACGGGTCCAACTTTGCGGACTGGGAGGCGGCATTACGGAATGCAGCCATTGCTGACGGCAAGCTCCAGTACTTGACTGAGCCAATACCGCCAAACCCAGGCCCCAATGCGAGAGCTAACAAGTCACTTGCTTATAGTGACTTCGTTATGGAAGCGGGTGCGATAAAGAACGTACTCATCTTTGCAATGGAAACCAATTTGCAAAGACGCTTCATTGCCCAAGGTGCAAATAAGATTTTCACCACGCTCACTAACGAATTCTCAAAAGCAACGAGAATCGTTACTTATGAGCATACCTGTCGCTTCTTTGAGGCGAAACTCCAGAAGGGCCAACCGGTTAGCCCACACATTCTTGATATGATTGAGAATGTCGAGAAACTGGAGGCACTTGATTGCAAAATCAGTGAGAGCATAGTCATTGACCGTGTGCTTCATTCACTTCATGATGGTTTTGCCCTTTTCAAGGCAAATTACTACATGAATGACATGAAGAAAAGTCTTCGTGAGCTACACTCACTTCTCGTACAGACCGAGAAGGATCTTAAATTGAGTGGGAGCATGAAGCAAGATGTTCTCATGATTTTCAACAAGAACAAAGGTAAGGGCAAGGCTCATGGCGACCTAAATGTAGGGAATCCAAAGTTTAAGAAGTCAGGAAAGGGTAAGAGTGGGCCTGGTGAGACTAGTAGCTCACAAGGCAAGGCAAAGAGCAAGGACAGTGACATTGAGTGCCACCATTGCCACAAGGCTGGGCATTGGAGGAGGAACTGTCCAGTGTACCATGAGGACATAAAAGCAGGCTGCGTCACTCATGTTGATATGTCATCTTATATTCATATGATTGAGATTAACCATGCAAGTTTCGGAACTTGGGTACTTGATACAGGTCGTGGTTCTCATCTGTGTAATCATTTGCAGGGCCTCAAAAACATCACACCTCTCGGAAAGGGTGATGTGGACCTGCGAGTCGGGAATGGAGCAAAAGTTGCTGCAGTCTCAATGGGAACATATGTAATCCAACTCTCGAGTGGATTTGAGTTATATTTATATAATTTTTTACTATGTACCCAGTTTATCTAAGAACATTATTTCTGTTTCCGTGCTTGATAAAGACGGTTTTTCATTTTCAATAAAAGACAATAGCTGTATTTTCTCTTTGAATGAAATGGTTTATGGCAAAGCAGTTTCCATGAATGGCATTTATATCTTAGATCAAACAACAGACATATTACACATGAATAATAAGAAAGTAAAGGTTGGTGACAAAGATTAAACTTATCTATGACACTGTCGTATGGGACACATAAATGAAAAACGTGTAAAGAAGCTCATTGAGAATGGGACTATCTCCCCATTTGATTACGAATCATTTGGCACGTGTGAATCATGTCTTATCGGCAAAATGACTCGAATTTCCTTCAAAGGTGTTGGAATGCGTGCTAATGACCTATTAGGACTCATACATACTGATGTATGTGGACCTATGTCAATCAACGCAAGAGACGGCTATAGATATTTTATCACTTTCACGGATGATTTGAGTAGATACGGATATGTCTACTTAATGAAGCATAAAAGTGAGTCCTTTGAAAAGTTCAAGGAATTCCAGAATAAGGTTGAGAACCAACTGGAAAGAAAGATTAAAGCACTTCGATCAGATCGTGGTGGCGAATATCTTTCAAATGAGTTTGATCAACACCTTAAAGACTGTGGCATAGTATTACAGTTAACTCCACCTGGAACACCTCAATTAAATGGTGTGTCCGAATGGAGAAATCGAACATTACTTGATATGGTTCGATCCATGATGAGTCACACGGTAGTACCTGATTCACTATGGGGTTTTGCTCTTTTGTCAGCTGCTCTTATACTTAACCGAAGTCCGTCTAAAGCTGTAGACAAGACTCCATATGAGATATGGAAGGGAACGGTCCCTAACTTGTCCTTTATTCGGGTTTTGGGCTGCGAGGCTTATGTCAAGTGGAGACACGAGGATAAGCTCGGCCCGCGATCGGTCAAGACATACTTTATTGGTTATCCAAAAGGAATGTTTGGTCATTACTTTTATTCGCCTACCGAACATCCAGTTTTTGTTGCGGCTAGTGTGAAGTTCTTAGAGAAAGCGTTTCTCGAGAACAAGTCAAGTAATAGAACCTTTGATATGTTGGAGATTCAAGAACCAACAACCGAGCAACCGATGGAGGAAGATGTTCCTTCAACTTCTGCTACGGTTAATATTCCTCAGGAACCTAGGAGGTCGGGTAGAGTCTCCATTCCTCCAGACAGATACATTGGTATGGTCGAGGAGAATGATAGAGATGACATTTTGCTCCTAGAGAGTAACGAACCCGCTACCTATAAAGGTGCCATGACCTGTTCCGACTCTAAGCTATGGCTTGAAGCCATGCAATCCGAGATGGACTCCATGTATGAGAATGACGTATGGGATCTGGTTGATTTGCCTGATAAGGTACGACCTCTTCAGTGCAAATGGCTTTATAAGATAAAGCATTCTGTAGAAGGACAACCAGACACCTATAAGGCACGACTAGTGGCAAAAGGTTTCACTCAAGTGCAAGGATTGCATTATGATGAAATATTTGCATCCGTAGTTATGCTGCGTTCCATTCAGATAATCTTAGCGATTGCCGCTTTTCATGACTATGAAATTTGGCAGATGGATGTGAAAACCGCCTTCTTAAACGGTTATTTGGAGGAGGAATTGTACATGCATGGTACAACCCGAAGGTTTCATTGATCCTAAAAATCCTAAGAAAGTGTGCAGGCTTAAGCGTTCCATTTATGAACTTAAGCAAGCTTCTCGGATTTGGAATCATCGTTTCAACCAGGTGATAAAAGACAATGGTTTCACTCGATCGGTCGAGGAACCATGCTTGTATGTCAAGTCGAGTGGGAGTAAGATTTTTTTCTTGATATTGTATGTCGATGACATACTCTTGATTGAGAATGACATTCCTCTCTTATCTTCGGTAAAAGTATGGTTAAAGAACCATTTCCAGATGAAAGATCTGGGTGAGGCACAACGCATATTGGGGATCCGTATCTATAGAGATAGATCACGACGGATGCTATCACTCAGTCAGGAGTTTTATATAGATAAGATTCTTGAAAGGTTCAACATGACCAACTCCAAGAAGTGGTACCTTCCAATGATTTCTGGGATGCATTTGAGTAAAACTCAGGCACCCAAGACATCGGAAGAGGTCGAGCGCATGAGTCGTGTTCCTTATGCATCAGCCATAGGATCGATCATGTATGCCATGATATGTACACGTCCAGACGTGGCATATGCATTGAGTATGACGAGTCGGTACCAAGGCAATCCAGGTGAAACACACTGGATGGTTGTTAAAAATATCCTTAAGTACTTATGAAGGACTAAGGATTGGGTATTGAATTATGGAGGAGTTACTAAGCTATGCGCAATCGGTTACGCGGATGCTAGCTTCCAAACGGATCGAGATGACTCGAAATCTTAGTCTGGATTCGTCTTTACTCTTAATGGCGCTGCGGTCAGTTGGAAAAGTTCCAAACAGAGTGTTATAGCAGATTCTACAATTGAGTCCGAGTACTATGCCGCTTCGGAAGCTGCAAAGGAATCTATATGGATGCGTTAGTTCTTACAAGGACTAACCGTAGTTCCTAGTTCGAATGACCCAATCACCATCTATTTTGATAATAGAGGTGCCATCTTCCAAGCTAAGGAGCCTAAGTCTAGCAACAAGTCTAGACATGTACTTCGGAAGGCTCACATGATCCGAGATTACGTGGAGCAAAAGGAGATAGTGATAGACAAGATTTCTTCAGATGACAACATCGCGGACCCTCTCACTAAACCGTTAAAATATGATAAGCATGAAGGGCACGTTATTTCCATGGGAATTAAACGTGTTCCTGAGTTGTAGTAGCTGTTTATATGGATTAGATAAATGTATCTTTTTCATATACTATACATAACATCATCGTATTTTTTCATATTTTGTTTTTCATGTGGATTGTACGACAACATTGAACGCCACAAAGTGAACTGAATTACATTATATTTGTTTTGGTTCGTAATCGCCTACATGAGCTGATAACTCTGGCAATTATATTGTGAAGTTGATTGATGGTGGGTTCAACGAGCCATAAGTCAAACGGTTGACTGATCGATCACAGATACGAGTTATAAAGGTACCTCGTAGGACATCGTGACAACGTTATGGAGTCCTAAATGTGCAAGAACATTCGGTGCCAGGTCGTGGATTGGACGTCCATAGTGTTCCTAGAGTCGATTCTTTTGACTATCGACTGTCTCTTGAGATTAAGGCAGTTTTTGGATGACTTTGATTTCTTTCTCATGGTCGACCGTAACATGAGGCTAAGGCCCTGTTCTTTTGGGCTGAATAGGAGCTGAACTGAACTGAACTGAACTTATAGGAGCTGAACTGAACTTATAGGAGCTGAACTGAACTGAACTGAACTTATAGGAGCTGAACTGAACTTATAGGACTGAACTGAACTTAGGAGCTGAACTGAACTGAACTTATAGGAGCTGAACTGAACTGAACTTATAGGAGCTGAACTGAACTGAACTGAACTTATAAGAGCTGAACTGAACTTATAGGAGCTGAACTGAACTGAACTAAACTTATAGGATCTGAACTTTTCTGAACTTAATTTTACTTAATTGAATAGAATTTATAGAATCTAAAATTTACTAAACTGAACTTTATTACATAAGGTAAGATAATAACATAATTCCAATTTATATACATTGGTTTGTTCAAATAGATTACTACGTTGACATCATCTTTATCTGTATCTTTATCTTTTGGAAAGGACTGTCATAAAAAAAGTATACTCTAAAACATAAGGTAAGATAATAACATAATTCCGATTTATGTACATTGGTTTGTTCAAATAGATTACTACGTTTACATTACGATAAAAAAATAAATCACATATTACATCGTTTTCTAACCATCTATTTCCATATCATCATCTTCCTCATCACTTTCTTCTTTATCTTTACTATCACTCGTAACAACGAATCTATTGCCTCGCCAAATGTTTTTTACTATCTTATTTCGTACCTTGTACATGGTTTTTTTCCGTTTATCATCAAACATGCCCAAATCTACTGTTCCTTGAATATTCATGTCATGTTGTATAATAGGTATTCCAAGAGTATGCATCCTTATAAAATTACGGAGTGTGAATGTATAAAACAATAATAGACATATTATACTTTTGTGACATTCGGGGCATATTTTTTAATATCCACCTTTTTTTCAATTGACCAAATGTCATTCCACTAATCAATGTCAAATGTTTTTATATCGGTTTTCATAAATAATATATTCGGTATAACTTTTCTGAACTTAATTTGTAAGAATTGAATTTTTCTGAACTGAACTTATAAGAGCTGAACTGAACTGAACTGAACTTATAAGAGCTGAACTGAACTTATAGAAGCTGAACTGAACTGAACTTATAGGAGCTGAACTGAACTGAACTTATAGGAGCTGAACTGAACTGAACTGAACTGAACTGAACTTATAGGAGCTGAACTGAACTTATAGGAGCTGAACTGAACTTAAAGGAGCTGAGTTTAAGTCCAAAAGAACAGGGCCTAAGTAGATTTTTACTGGGTCATTTCATACTGTGCTTGTATCTGCAGGATGCGAGTTGAAGAAAATATCCGACCTTTATCAGGTTTTTTTATTTCTCAGGGTCACTCGAGGAGTTGTAACTGAAATGCATGGCCATGCTCGAATAATGATTCGTTTATCAGTTAAGTTACTCTCTAGTCGGGAAAACCACTCTTGATATAGATCACTTGTAAAATACAACCTTTGTGAATACGGATTTTGCAAATTGTTTTACATTGAGTGGGAGAAATTTTGGATATGAGAATCGGTTATCGCACATAAACTTGTAAGGACAAGTGGGAGATTGTTGGAGCTAGTGTCCTCCACAGTTAGTGTGATAACGTGTATAAATCTCTTACAGGTTCACAGGGTATACTTAGTATTCTTATCAGTTGATTAACGTTTATCGATAACGTTTGGCTTGCTAGAAGTTTGACGTTATTGTCATTTTAATGGCGGTGATCAACTGGTCCCTAAAAGTCAAACCTAAATGATGTGTTTGAGAGATATGATTATATGAAAAATATAATCATATTGATGCCTTATATGACTAAAAGGTTAGTCGATGTATATGACTAAAAGGTTAGTCAATGTAATGATGATACGATTATTTAATACGATTAAATAATACTATGAATATAAACTGTTATATCTAATTAATGTATATAATGTAATTATTTAATACGATTAAATAATGTAAGCTTAAACGAATTAAATGTTAATTCGTAATTAAATATAAACTCTTATATTTAATTACCAAATTATAAATATACGATATTTATAATTGACGTATATATTATACGATATTGTCATAATAAATGATGTCAGACCGGTATTAATAAATCGACTACAAGATGTTGTATGGACTTATTAATATGTGACAACCTAAATGACAATAATAATACATACATTATACATTAAATAAATTAAAAGAGGAAAGACTCCTATCTTGACTCCACTACCAAAAACAAGTAGAAGAAAAAGAGGGAGACTCCTCCTTCTACTACACTACTTGGCCGGTTAGGGAGAGGAGAAGAGTTGTATATAAACTCTTCTTCTCTACATCATCATGACAATAACTTTTCACAAAATTTAGCAGTAAGTTTTGTATTGATTCAAGCACAAGAAAAGGCATTTCTCAAAGCATCTTGGGTGCAACAATTAGGAGAACATCATCTTGATATTTGTTCTTAAGCCATATTGCTAGGACAAAGGTTGATTCTAATCTTTATGCTTTTCGTTTATGACTCGTATTTCATATATTATAATTTCGTTATAATCCTTAAATTTCATATATGAAATATGCCGATATTTCCCACAACCTTTTCTAAAGTCAAAAAGGGATTTTAACTTCTTTCCCAAAATAGATAAAAGTAAAAAGGCATCTTTTGATATCCAACTTTACTTCTTTATCAATTTTGGTAAAACCTTTTCACCTAGCAGACACAAACTAAAGCACATGTGCAAACTGTTTTGTATCTCAAAGTTTGTCTTTTGAGAAAAGAGATTTTATATTTTTCCTCACCTAACTACTTTATCATCTATAAATAAAGACACCCTCCTCTCACAACTCTCAAGACTTTTCTGAGCATTCAAAGAAAATCATTTGCAAATCATTTCAAACTTTCAAAGTTCTTGTTATTCAAAGTGTTTTGCAAAATCAGTTTCTTGTTTTAAAAGTCTTCACTCGTTACTCCCTTGAAACAGTTCGTTGCACTGTGACATTAGTAAGCTTGTTCGATTATCTTGTGTTTAAGTCAAAATGTTGATCTCCCCGTTCTTTAAAGAGAACAATTGAGATCCCTGACTCCGTAAACCAGAAGATAAGAACAAAAGACTCTCGAAGCGGAGTAGCTTTGAGTTTGAGTGCAATCTTAGTTGATTGGGCTAGTTATTTTATTGTAAGGGGTTTAGTCATTAGAGTTAATTTCTAAAAATCAATAAAATAACGCTGGACGTAGGCTTCGGAGTAGAAGCTGAACTAGTTTTAAAAACATCTTGTGTACTTTAATTTCCGTTCCTTATCTCTTGTTATTTCATTTCGCAAAACACAGAATGACCACAGTCATGCTCACTGTGACATAATCTTGTTGTCTTTCTTTGTGAACTTAACAAACTATTAAGTCTCTCAAGAAATTGACTCCTTGTCTCTATTCTGTCCTTAAGTTACATTGAAAAATTTAAAAAGGGCACCTAATTCACCCCATCCCCCTCTTAGGTGCTTGGATCCATACTCTTCAATTGGTATCAGAGCCTCGTGCTCTTGATATAGGCTAATCCCCTAAGAGTGACCCTTTGACCATGGATTCCAATAAACAAACAAAGTACCCGATCTTTACCGGTGAGAACTTTGCTTGGTGGAAAAACAGAATGGAGCAATACGTCAAAAGCACTGACTTTGAGTGTTGGATTATCATAAAAAATGGACCTTTTGAAATCAATCATCTTGACGCAATCACTGCCAAATCAACTCCTAAAAATGAGGAAGACTATAACGAGAAAGACTATAGAAGGGCTGAAAAAAACTCTAAGGCAATGTCCATACTCCAATATGGCATTGGTCCATAAGAAATAAGCCGCATCTGTGGTTGTACCTCCGCAAAACAAATTTGGGACACCCTAGGCCTCGCCTATGAAGGGACGTCTCAAGTAAAGAAACATCGTATTGATCTTCTCATGCAACAATATGAGATGTTCAACATGATGAGAGATGAGTCTATCAATAGTCTTTCCTCAGGCTTCTCAAATATTGTCAATGACCTCAAAAGCCTAGGTAGGAAGTTTGAGTCCGAGGACCTAGTGCGAAAAATCCTTCGAAGCTTGTCCGAAAAATGGCAACCTAAGGTCACGACAATAGAGGAAGCCAAGGATTTGTCCCTCTTAACTCTTAATGAACTAATGGGGTCACTTATGGCTCATGAGTTCACTCTCGTGAAGCGTTCAAGTGAAAGCTCAAAAGGAAAGGGGCTCGCTCTAAAATCTACCTCAAGTGATGAGGAAGAGGATAGAGATGAGTTTGCAATGTTTACAAAAAACATAGTTGGGATGATTAATGGTCAAAACACAAGGAAGTTCAACAATCCTAGCAAGAGACATTTTCCTAAACGAAAATCAAACTCCACTCTTGGTTGCTTCAAATGTGGTGACAACGGTCATCAAATCAAAGAATGCCCAAAGTGGAATGATATCAAGTCCAAGGAAAAACGAGATTTTGCTAAAAAGGAGTACAAAAACAAAGTCATGTCAGCAGTATGGGGTATTTCTGATTCCGATGAGGATGAAATCCTTGAGGAAGAATTGGATGCTAAGTTGTGCTTATCCACTCGGTTTGATGATGAGTCCCCTAGATCATCCAAACGCGAGTCTTTCAAGTGTCTTATGGCACATCCAGATGCATCCGACTCTGATTCGGACGATGAGGTAAATCATCTCAAGACCGAGGTCCGATCTTTCTCCAAAGATAAAATATGTTCTCTCTTAGACAAATTCTTTGATAAGTGTCGGTCTCAGAGAAACAAACTTGAAGCCATGCAACTTGAAATAGAGGACTAGCGGAAGAAAATGTCAATCTTAGAGAGTGTCTAAAAGAATCTGAATAGAACGCCCCTTCAACTTGTCTTGAGAAAGAAATGAAAAGGCTAAAGAAACACAATCAAATGCTAATGGATGAAATCAAAATGCTAAAAGCAACAGAGGCCCCCACTGTGACATATGAGTTAGGAAAAGAAATCGAGTCCTTCACCAAGCATGTTGCTGTCTTAAAAGTGAACGTGACTCTCTTCTAACTAACTTAACTTCCTGTCAAAATCAATTGAAGGATGTTGAGTGAATCGCGGAACTATTAAACGATGAGTCCACACATGCTAAGAGTGCCTTACATATGGCGCAAAACTCTAATTGTGACCTTCTTGCCAAAATCGAGTTCTTGAACAAGGAACTTGCCTCTGCCAAAGTTTTCTACCAAAAATGGGAAGGAATTCAGACTGTACTTAATTTTCTTACGAGTCAATCAAATGACCATGAGAAAAGGGCTGGACTCGGTTTCAAACGCAACAGTAGCACTCACTGTTGCATTCGAAACCAAGACCCAAGTCAAACTGATTTTCGAAAACGAAAGTACGTCGGGCTTCCTGAATATATCATTTGCAACTACTGTGGCAAGACTGGTCATGTGTTTAACAATTGTGCCAAAAGAGTCAAGGATGTAAAAAGAAACACAAGTGTCGTTAAACAAATATGGATTAGAAGAGACTTCTTGAAGGAAGTGTCTCACAAGAAGGGACCCAAACTTGTTTGGGTTCCTAAACTAAAAGCTTGATCTCTTATAGGCATTAGTGAGGGGCAGCAGCAATTGGTATTTGGACAGTGGATGCTCTCGTCACATGACGGGAAATGAAACCCAATTCCTGTCACTATAAGCCTACGATGGTGGCACTGTGACGTTTGGTGACAACAAAATAGGTGAAATTGTTGGTATTGGAAAAGTTGGCAAGTCAAACTCACAACGTGTCGACAAAGTGTTGCTTGTCAAAGGTTTGAAGCACAATCTCCTAAGTATCTCTCAATTATGTGATCGTGGAAACATAGGGGAATTTCATGCTAATGTTTGTAAAATACTTGATGCTAAAACCAAAGAACTCATTCTTGAAGGTAGACGTGTTAGGGATGTTTACATGACCAATCTTGGATCCTTAGCCGGAAAAACTTTGACTTGCATGAGTGTTCTTAAAAATGATCCAAAGCTATGGCATAAAAGGTTGGGACATGTGAACTCTAAAACGCTAAACACGCCCAAGAAACTTGACTTAGTAGACGGTATTCCAAACATTAAATTCAACTTCAATGAACTTTGTGATGATTATGCCAAGGGAAAACAAGTAAGATGCTCCTTTAAATCCAAAAATTTTGTTAGCACTTCTCGACCTCTAGAACTCCTTCATATCGATCTTTGTGGTCCTATGCTCACTCGTAGTAGAGGTGGTAGTCGATTTGTTTGTGTTATTGTTGATGATTTCTCCCGCTATGTATGGTTACTATTCTTGAGCTCAAAAGATGAAGCATTTGATGAATTTCAAATTTGGCTGAAAAAGGTCCAAAACAAATTTGATCTAAAACTTGTGTCATTAAGATCGGATCATGGAACTGAATTTGAAAATTCATCATTTGAATCTTATTGTGATGAACATAGTGTTAGTCATAACTTTTTGGCACGTCGAACACCTCAACAAAATGGGGTTGTTAAACGTATGAACCGTACACTTGAAAATATGGCTAGGACTATGCTTCTAAGTTGCAATTTGCCAAAGAGCTTTTAAGCCAAAGTGGTTAACACATCTTGCTACATTTATAACCGCGTTATGATCCGCAAAATGCTAAACAAAACGCCATATGAATTACTACGAGGTCGTAAGCCCAACATCTCTCACCTTAGATGTTTTGGAAGTAAATGTTTTGTTCACAATAATGGAAAAGATAATTTGGGAAAATTTGACGCTTGTAGTGATGAGGCCGTGTTTGTTGGGTATTCGGATCATAGTAAAGTCTATAAAGTCTATAACAAAAGAACCATGAAAATGGAAGAAAGTGTTCATGTGATATTTGATGAATCCAGTGTTTTTGGTATCTCTGGACAGGAAGAAGATGATGAGGATGATGATGACTTCGAGATCGGTCTATTAAGAAAGGAGATGGATGAAGTCAATGAAGAAGATATGCCACAGTTAGAGACACTGTTGCAAGATGACCCTGGCCAAGGTTCAGGGGGAACAAATCAGACTCATTCCCAAAACAATAAGATTACACTCAAGGGGAATGAGGATCTGATTGAACAAACTGCACAACCTGAAATGAGCCACTGTGACAACCACTGTGACAACCGAACCAAATGATAATTCATCCACCTTCAAACCCACAAAATGGAAACATCAAAGCTCACATCCTCTGACAAACATAATCAGTGACCTTCAGTCAGGAATAAAAACCAGATCATCACTTCATAACTTCTGTGCACACAATGCCTTTCTCTCCCAACTTGAACCTGAAAATGTCACAGAGGCACTCACTGATGCATACTGGATAACTGCCATGCAAGAAGAACTGAATCAATTTGAAAGAAATCAGGTATGACACCTTGTCCCTAGACCCACAAATCGTACTGTGATTGGTACGAAATGGGTGTTTCCCAATAAGCTAGATGATTCCGGAGAAATTGTAAGGAATAAAGCTAGACTAGTGTTGCAAGGTTACAACCAACAAGAAGGAAACGATTATGATGAAACCTTTGCACCGATAGCTAGAATTGAAGCCATACGAATGCTCGTAGCTTTTGCAGCTCACAAAGGCATCAAACTCTTTCAAATGGATGTAAAAACCGCTTTCCTAAATGGTTATCTTGATGAAGATGTCTTTGTAGAACAACCTCCCGACTTTATGAACAATGACTCACCAAACCATGTTTTTAAATTGGACAAAGCTCTTTGTGGTTTAAAACAGGCTCCCAGAGCATGGTATGAAAGACTTTCAAAATTACTTTTAGAAAATGGTTTCATTCGTGGCTCGGTCGATAAAACATTGTTCATAAAGTCACAGTCTGATGAATTGTTGATTGTACAAGTATATGTCAATGACATTATCTTTGGTGCAACAAATGAGCTCCTTTATAAGTACTTTTCGGATCTAATGAAATCTGAATTTGAGATGAGCATGATGGGAGAACTCGGATTTTTCCTTGGCCTTCAAATCAAGCAAAAATAAAATGGCACAATGATCCATCAACAAAAGTACATAAAGGAAATGCTTCATAAGTTTGGGATGACTAATGCTAAGCCTCTTGCTACACCAATGGTTTCCACCATCAAGTTTGACAAAGATGAAAATGGTAAGAGTGTTAGTGAAACCGTGTATCGAGGTATGATTGGTTCTTTGTTATACTTAACCGCTAGTCGTCCCGATATTCTGTTTAGTGTATGTTTGTGTGCCTGCTTCCAATCAAGTCCTAAGGAATCACATTTCAAAGCCGTCAAAAGGATCCTTAGGTATTTGATTGGAACTCAAGATCTATATCTTTGATATCCTTCACACTTTGAGCCAGATCTTGTAGGTTTCTCGGATGCGGATTTTGCGGGAAGTGTCGTGGATAGGAAGAGCACGTCTGGAATAGCTACGTTCTTAGGACCATGCATAATCTCATGGGCCTCCAAGAAACAAAACACCATTGCTCTCTCCACGGCCGAAAGTGAGTATGTGAGTGCGGCACTTTGTTGCGGATAAATTCTATGGGTTCGTCAACAATTGCGCGACTACGGTATCGTTTTTACCTCAACTCCTATTTTTTGTGACAATACTAGTGCAATTAACATTTCCAAGAACCCAATACAACATTCAAGAACTAAGCATATTGAGATTAGACATCATTTCTTACGTGATCATGTGGAAAAAGGGCATATTTGTCTTAATTTTTGTAGAACGGAAAACCAAATAGCCGACATTTTTACAAAGCCGTTGGAAAGAGAACATTTCGTAAAACTTTGGTTGGAAATTGGTTTATTGGATTGCATGTAAATCTAGTTGAATTATATTTTTTCAATGATTGATTAGAGTTGAGAACATTCATGTGATTGGTTAATCTATTTATCTTATGATCCTTTGCATGCAAACTTGGTGTCGTGTAAATATGGGCAGTCAACTTTGTACTAACTTTACTCATAAAGCCACTCCTCTTTTGTCTCTTTAAGCAAATCACCTTGTTGTCCTCATAACTCACTACATCTAACCGTTCTTTTCATCACCATACAAATGCCTTCAAAGAAAAACCTCAAAGGGAACTCAAAACACTTTGTGGATTCTGATAAATCCAAAGCCAAAGCCTCCACATACATGTCTTCTCCCTCAAAGTATGACTCCCTAAGCAAGAAGAAGGTGAAAATTTCAAAAGCCACAGTTTGTGCCACTGTGAAGTCAACAGCTCATGAAAATGTAGAGGAAACCGGTTCTGTCAATGAGGGACTTGGTTCGCAAAAAAAAAGGAAACCGAATTAAAAAAAAATGTGTCGGTTTGAAAAGGGAAACAAAAGAAGGCTCTTGAAAATGAAATGATTGATGATGGGTTAATGATGGGTTGATAACTTTTGATCATATATTTTCAAAGAATTCCATTTGAAGAAAAATCACCGAACTCTTTGGTGATGACAAAGAAGAAAGCCGAGAAGATGACACCTTTTCTCCGATCTTTTGGCTTCAAAAGGAAAAAGTGACAAACAAGGATGCCCACTTTAACCACCATTCCCTAATTCCTCAAAAACTTAACCTTGTTGGCTTTATGTTTAAAATTTTGTTGCAAATCTTGGATGCCTTGTTTACTTAACCCGTCTTTTGCTTGGTTTGGATAATATGCTAGATGTGTGCGCCATTCTTTTGATTGATCTTCTTTACTTGATGATGTCAAGAGGGGGAAGTAATTTAATTGTGTGCATGTGCGATCCTTTAACTCTTAGGCTTACGTTTACCGTACTTATGTTAGCAACCTTGGTAAGATGTGAAGCCTAGATTAATTTAAGTATGCTCGAAGTACAATGATCATGTATCAAATCCGTCTTGAAAATGCTTGACCAACCAACCATGAGCAAAGGGGGAAATTCACACAATTTATTGAACTTGTCATCATCAAAGGGGGAATTTGTTAGAACCATGATTGATTGATGATGACAAGTTCCATTTGCTATTTAATCGTGTGTGTTTTTCTAAGTGTTCAAATGTAGTTTGAAGCATTCAACTCATGCCTCAAGATCATTTTAAGTCTGCCCAAAGTTGATCAAGACGAAGACAAATGATGCTTAGTTTAGATGTTGTATCAAAGATAATTTAACTTACTTACCCTTGTTAAAGTGTCTGCAAAACCACAGTGCGAGTCACTGTGGTTTCTGTTTCAGCGATATGGGAGAAAACTTTCTTTAAACCAAAATCTGAAGTTAGAAATATCTTTGTAAGCTTTCTGGTTTACTTGATTTATTGGAAACAAAGAAAAAGAGAAATTGAGAGGAGGAGACATATTTTGGAATTTACTTGGACAACCTTTTCTAAAGTCAAAAAGGGATTTTAACTTCTTTCCCAAAATAGATAAAAGTAAAAAGGCATCTCTTGATATCCTACTTTACTTCTTTATAAATTTTGGTAAAACCTTTTCACCTAGCAGACACAAACCAAGCACATGTGCAAACTGTTTTGTGTCTCAAAGTTTGTCTTTTGAGAAAAGAGATTTTATATTTTTCCTCACCTAACCACTTTATCATCTATAAATAAAGACACCCTCCTCTCACAACTCTCAAGACTTTTCTGAGCATTCAAAGAAAATCATTTGCAAATCATTTCAAACTTTCAAAGTTCTTACCAACAGGAAGGTTAGGGCTTCAAACATGGCGGTCACATCGCCCGCATTATGGGTCGAGTGAGAGGATGATCCTACCTCAGGGCGGCGGGATCTAAGTTGAACAGGGGGGTCAATGTAGGTAATATCCCCAACATGAAGGTAGTAAGTGGGTCGGGGTAAAATAGCCTCACCCTCTTGAAGTTGAGGACGCTGCCGAAGAAATGGAATTTGCTCTACCTCGGCGGTCAACTTGACCGAATCGCGGCCAGCTATCCTCCAAATCATATGGGGGTGAGAGACTCGAAACCAGTTGAGCTGAACAAAATAAGCATAATCCAACCCATTTCCCATCTCGGTGGGAGGTGTAGTCAATGCCTGGAGGTCGGTGGTGGCTTGGTTAAAACCACAAACTCGCATAGCAAGGTGAGTGATAAGACCTCCATAGACAATGGCAGTGTTCTTAGGATTAATAGCTTTGGTCAACTGAACAGCAAAATAATACGGTATACTAATAGACCATGGTTCATCACCATTCACATTTTAAAAATCCTCCTAACATTTCTAACTCCACTCGTCTCACCAAATGAGGCTCAGCACGACCCAAAAAGGTCCATCCCATGAATCGTTGCCAGATTCTAATGGCGGGATGATGTATATGTTGGTGTGGGACATGGTCCCAACGAGAGACAGGGTAAGTCGAAATAGCACTCCAAAGCAGGCTAATATCAAAGCCTTCTGGAGGTGAAGTAACAGTATCCTCAGCGGTGAGACCAAACAGTCTAGCAAAGTTCTCTAAGTTCATATTATAATTATCATTAAACAAACGAAACTGAACTTGAGGCATGGTGTTTCTATTTCTAGACTTATGCAACTCGAATGAGCTTAAGAATTCAAGGGTTAATTGAGGGTAGGTCTCATAGCTAAAGTTCATGCTAGCATTCATACCTAGGCCCCTAAATAACACTTTAAAATGCTCATGAAGTTTCATATGCCTTAAAGAAGAAACATTGAGGAGCTTGGTAGCCCTCATACCTTTGCTTTTAAGTATACACCAATTTTGCCATTGCTTGTGTGAGCTAAATTCTACATCCGGAAAGTTAGGATCATGCATATCATTTCCTTGATTTTCGGGTTGAGCATTTGCTTCAAGCATTTCTATATCTTCTTCTTGTGCTCTACTACTCTCTCCTTGAGTGGAGGTTCTTGCCCTCTTTGATTTCCTTAATGTAGGTGCCATTTTCTACAAATAACTAGTATTAAAACACTTCACAAATTGATAACATAAGTGTTATAATACTTAGCTTTAAGCACAAATTCAAGCATAGTAACCTTAGTGAAACATTGTCATGCCATCTTTTGAGCACAAATGGATGTCCTTAAGCATAACAATATGTCACTAAGATGAGCAACATACACTTAAATCATGAGTTTGGCTACTACCTAAGGGTACTAATGCTAAATTAACATGACAAGATCATAAGTCCATAGTATAAAGCATGAATTCAACATCATACTATCACTTAAGCAAAAGTTCTTAGCATATAGTGAAGATGAGTATCCTAATTAGCATATGGGCATCCAAATCATAGTAATCATCCTAATTAATCACTAGAATTCACTCTATAGCATGTAAGAATCATTAGAAATCCAATTTAAACAAGTTTTGCAATCAAAATCAAGAACCCCCAAATTTGAGTTAGGGTTTGTTCATGTTGGATTTCTGAAAATATAGAGAGATTGAAGTAACTAAAGTAGAATTAACTTACTTGATGATGCTTAGAACTTGCCCTTGATGAACTATAGGAACAAATTTTGTAAGAAAAGGCTAAGAATTGAAGGTTTTGAGAGAATTTTGAGCTTTGAAATTGAAGAACACGGGTATAAGGCAGCAAGCAAAGGGTAGCAAGTGGGTTTTATAGAAGAAATTAGAGCAAAATACGAGGCAGCCAATTTACCCGATCGGGTATATAGCAATCCGATCGGGGAAACTTGCTGGTCCGGTTTTTGTTTCTATTTTCTTTGCCACTTGCTCTTACCTTTTGGCTATGTCCTTGCACATACTTACTAACCTTAGTGATCTTGGCAACTTGGGCCAAGGATAGCTCCTTCTTGTCTCAATAAGTCCTCCGATTCTAAGTACGAAAAACGATATACTAGACATGCACAATAACAAGTAAAACGAAAAATTGTTCCTAACTATTACAACACAAAATCCAAAAATAGAGTCCAAATAAAATAGTCCAAATTAAAATCATTGTCTAATAAGTAAAAGAAAGAATGCATAAAGAAAAAGAAAAGAAAAAGACGGGTTGCCTCCCGACAAGCGCATTTTTAAGTCATGCTAGACTATGTTTTGTTATCCCTCCTTAAGCCTTATGAAGGGATTTAAGCTCCTTGTAGCTGGATTCGTCCTTGAATTTCCTCATTTACCTTTTTGCCAACATCCATGACAATCTCATTCTTCGTCCTTGGTGGAGCTCTCACCCTTCCCAAAAGGATTTTCGAAAGGTTTGTCACCGATTGTGACTACCAATGGTTCTTCACTCTCTTGGGAGGTTTGGCTAGAACTCGGTAGGGTCAACTCTTCTACTCTCTTTTGAAGAGACAAGATGGTTGATGTGAGAGAGCCTAAGGCAGAAGAGAAGTATGAAACAATGGTCTCTTAGGTTTGGCATACTTCTCTCAACTTGGCATCTACTAGACCGCTTTGAAAAGGTGAGTATTGTGGTGTATGTGATGTATAAATAGGTTGAGTTTGGCGAAATTGTGGGCGAAAAGGGTTTAAGGGTGTGAGTTTGTTCCCACATCGTTGAGGTGCATGCCCTATCCCACCACAAAGTTCACATGGTGTTGTTAATGAGGTAAATGGGTTGAAAACTTTTGGGCGATATGAAGTGCTTTTTGGGGTGGTTTCGTTTGATTGAACGGGCAGGCTAAGGAAATGGTAGTGTCAACATCATTTGAAGTTTCCACTCGACTCTTCTTTCGCTCTCCCCCATTGGTTTGTGAACCTTCCCCACTTTCATTTTGTGATTTACTTGATAGGTTTGACAAATTGGTTCTAAACCTACGGTGAAAAGCGATGACAATCTCTTCCCACTCCATAGGTCTTGTGGCTTCCTTTAAACGACGGGTGAACCACCATTTAGCTTCTCCCTTTAGTGATAAAGGAAAAAGGGTTTCTCTACACTACTACAAAAACAGGCTATGACAACGGTTAAAAACCGTTGTAATATTAAAAAGCGGACGTTGTTAAAGCCTCCGTTGTTAAAGGTTTTAACAACGGTGCCTATTTAATGAAAATACCGTTGTGAATAGTTTTAACAACGGTAATAAGTCGTTGTTATTACTAGATAACTGTTGTTAAAACGTGTGAATAATTATGGTGGGAAAGATACGAGAACGGTTCTATGAAATTAAACCGTTGTTAAAGGTATGATTAATTTTGGTGGGAAGGATTATAACAACGCTTTAATTTTTCAAACCCGTTGTGAATATTGTTAATTACAACGGAGTATAATAAAGAAGCCGTTGTGGAAAGTTTTAATAACAACAGGTATTCTATAATACACCGTTGTTAAAGGTATGATAAGTTTTGGTGGGAAATATGTTACAACGCTTTTAATGAATTTTGAAAAACCGTTGTTATTATTTTTATTATTGTTTTTGAAAAAATTGAAATTTGTTCCCATGCCACCAGTTAAAATCCTGCATAAATCAGCAGCAGTAGCAGCAGTACGCATCATAAACCAATTTCAGAAGCAGCAAAATGATATATCTATATATAAATCAGAGCAATTCATGTACAGGGCAATTCATGTACATGGCAATTCATGTACAGCAGCAGCAAGATGCTATATACAACCAAAATGATCTCTTTCAGAGCAATTCATACTTACAACTCGCTCTAATTAATGACTTCTACATACAAATTAAAGTTCCCTATCTGCTTCCAAAATAATCTAAGTTTCATTTATTCTTTGTTTGTTCATCAAGGACGTATTTGCCCAACAAGTCCCTTACCTCGTCTATATTGTGCTTAGTGTACTCAGGGACATGTGGCGTGTTGATTGAATACTGCGGATAAAACAAATAAAAGACATCGATCAGTAGGGTAACAACAGTATAGGCATATCATACATAATTAGCAACATCGATCATATATATATAGCAGAAAAGATATCAGCTCTAATGAAAAAAAGTAAATAATAGCTACATTAAACTACTAACTCTTTCTGGAATGCTGATATATCTTCGCCTAATAATCTCCAACATGAAACGACAAACGTAGTATCCACATTGGATGCTATCCGGCTGTTTAGGGACCTATTATTACATAATAAACGAAGAGACGAGAAGGCAATTACCAATTAGTTTAATGCGTAATTAAAAAAGACAGATGTATATGCGTAATTAGTTTAATGCACTTAATTATTAAGGTATATATTGTATTTGCGCGTACGTACCCCTGTTATCGTAATAAAAGTAGGGCCATCATCAGAATATTCTGTCGGTTGATCGCCGGTTGTTGCTCTTTTCTTCTCAAAGGCCCTTTAAAAAAGGAAAGAGGCCGAAAGTCACATAAACTTACTTAATAATAATAAATGAAACTTAATATTATGTGCCAAATCATCATCAGTATTATAAACTTACTTAATAATCAACTTCTTAAAGGTCTCGGATGGTTGTCCATGCAAAGAGTCCAACCAAAATACTTTCTTCGTGGTCGGATTGATCGCTGCTAGCACCCAATGTCTCCTAGAGATCGAGAGACACATCATTATTAACAAGCACAACATGCATCATAACCAAACATATAAAACTGCAATTGTATTTGGAATCGTAATATTAATTATATATTACCCGGCTTCATTATAAGGGGCAAAAATGAGCTTATTGTTTTTCGCCAACTCCCCAGCAATATAATTTACACGTTCTTCATACGAAAACATCTCGATATGCATAGATAAAACATTTGGGCACATGAATCCGTATTGAGGAAGTGGATTAATATTGGTCTCGGCGGGGATCACAACCGAGTTCAAGTACCTACATGCCGGTTTTAATTCCGATATTATAAACACTATATCTTACTTAGTCAGAATATTAGAATACTGCATGATTTAATTTATTAAGAAACTTACTTCATCCAAACATATAGGTGTTGGACATCAATCTCGTCAAGGCCAGCCCAAACGGCTAGCGTTTCCCAATCCAGCATTGCTTGGCGTTCTACCCCTACAATATCATTCTCGAGCGGAATAATTATTAATTGCTCGCTTGCTATGCGTCTCTCAGCCTCCTTATAAAGCTCCAGCATCGCCACCGTTCGTACTTTTTCCATGTAAACGTTCCCATGAAATTTAGTACTGGATAGACTCCTGACCTCTTTCAGCTTGGGGAAATGATGCGGTGTGCTACCTTTCACAACCTACATGTGGCTAACTAAATTAAGTTGCTCTTTCAATGATGAGGCGATAGTAGAACTTAAAATATAAAGAGAGTTGATTAAATACCTCATCAAGTTGTTGTATTGACGAGGTAGTAGAAAGATTATTGTCTATCGAGTTAGACTTATCCATGTTTTTTGTTACCTACAAAACAAAAATAAAACATAGTATAAATTTCACTATTTATGAAGGTGATGAACAAAGACAAAGGCGGGTTAAATTAGATGTATTTTTCTAACCCCGTCTACATTCTGTTGAATTTTACAATCACGAGCCAAGAAAATGTGGCTTTGAGGCCATTGGACAAAACATTTAACCGCATCTGCCAGTATTACTATGTCGTCGCGGACTGGGACGGGCAGTTTACGGGTTCCATAGCCCTTCACGACTCCCACTATCCCCACTTTTGCATGCTTCGGCAAGAGTCGTACGCCATGAACCAAGATGGTTTCCGCTGAGTCCTTGGGCTTTGGGTATACGAAACCCCGAGCAACAATCACATTCTCTTTGAATGAAGGGTCGGCGAGACGAACAACTACCCGCCTTTTTGTGGCCTGAAGAATACACATTATTTACTAAATACCAAAATATAATAGATATCATAAATGATCTATATTGAGTATATAATGTAAAGTTAGTTACAAGTATTTATTGTTGGTGGGTAGGCTATTATACTTGAACATGTCCAGACCAGATTTAGCACTGACAGCATATACTAACTTCTTATATTCTACATACCTCCTTATTGTCACCCGTCTTCTCAGCCGGCTCCTCAAGTTGCGTCCCCTTTTCAGAGTTATTTACCTTATAAAATTAATTAACCAATCAAAGGCATGCAATGGCTGCTGGAAAGAACAAATGCAGAGGTTCAAAATGGTTAAGTCGTATTTACCTTATCGGCTTGAGGTATCAAAACCTCAGCAGCATTAGGTACCTCACCCGTCTCCTCAAGTTGCGTCCCCTTTTCCGACTCATTTACCTAATAAAATAAACCAATCAAAGGCATGGCTGCTAGAAAGAACAAATGCAGAAAAAAAAATCATATTTACCTTATCGGCTTGAGGTATTAAAACCTCGACAGCAGTAGGTACCTCACCCATCTTCTCAGCCGTCTCCTCATGTATTGGCAAGGTAGTAGTGTCTGCCTCTTGGCAAATCTGTTGCACTACCTCACCCTTTTTAATGACATCCTCCATCATCTTCAATTCTTCTTCGGAAGGCTTGCCTCCAGAATTCATCTTCAGTATCACGGAGGCCAATAACTGAACCTGCACGCCCAAAATGTAGAATCAGCATTTTGTTAAAACAATAACATGTGAATTTTAAATGACAATAACAAATGGTACCATGTCAGCCTTCCCCTTATTTTTCTTCTTCTTGTTCGAGCTAGTTGTCCCATAATATTTCGTGACTCCGACATGTAATGGGACGCCCCTCAATCGACCTGGATGCTCGGGACGGCCGATCGCTCTAGCAAGAACGTCGTCACGACCACTCGGAGTGAATTTCCCTTCCGCAACCTCCTTCAGAACATTCTCCTATAATATATTAAATAAACTTAATTTAATTTTTGTTACTAAAATAAATAGATAGTTAGACATACAAGAATTGAACAATAAAGTTATTAAAAACCCGTCTTAATAAAAATAATACTTACTATGTTGGCCAAGACTTCCTGATCATATTCGTTACATGTTCGGGATCCTTTAGGCGTGTGCCCTTCTTTATAAGTTACGTGCCGATTCAAGTCGGTCACACCTTTTGACACCTACACGTTAACTCAAAAATAATATATGTATACATGTATATCAAGTCCAAGTATGATTAAAAAAATCTAATATATAGATGCTACTTACGAGATTTTCTTCTATCAATCTGTAACCGCCTCGAGAACCATAATATACCCCCCGCTTCTGTGAGATGTTAGCACGATTTCTGGCGCTAACGCTCTTCAAATCATATAAAATCGCACGTAGATGAGACAATTAGAAAATTATAGATACAAGTAGAGTTTTAGAAAAATGTAACCTGAAACTTTTAGAAAAATGTAACCTTAAGTAGAGTTTTACAAAAATGTAAACATATGACATGGATACTTAACCTGAAACTTTTCAGTAGCTCGTTTCGCCTTATAATTATCCCATTGTTGCTGAGTGATGTGGGGGTACTTTGTCGGTGGGCTCTTATGCATCTGCCCCGTCTCCTTGTCCACATACAAGTGTAATTTGGCAAGGTCACACCTCCACTGCCTTAAGACTGCCGCTGCCTTACGTAATAGATACTTATCATGGCAGTCTGGAATATCGAAAGCTTCCTGCATCATCATCATATATACTAATAAGCGGCTGTCTAATATCATACCTTTACACGAACCTTTATACGGCTTCCTGCCTTATGTAATAGTAACTTATGCAAAATAAAATGGTGTTTAGCTAAAGATATTATCATACCTTTATACGTTTCAAGAGTAAGTTCTGCAATGAAGGATTTATATTCCTGAAATCATCTAAATCTATAGGCACAAACTGTTTGGTTTTAACTCCAATCCAAGTGGCTAAATGGCTAGCATTTGGACCAGTAGGAACACCTTTCACACTCCATTTTATTTCCATCGGCGTTTTTGCCGATATAGCTGCAAGGGCTGCAGAGCACTTCGAAGCACCCCTCTCACCAGGCTTATCCCCCTTATCATTGTTGTCTACTCTTTTCCGTTTTTCACCCATGATAATCCTAAGACACTAAGACCTTCAAAATAAATGAAATAGTAACGGAACAGAGTCATGCATACAGCGATTCTAAAACCCTAAGACCTTGAAATGAATGAAATAGTAACGGAACAAATAAAGAGTCATGCAGAGATTCTAAAACTCTAAAAACTTAGAAAGGAATGAAACTACATGATAAAGAGAACGATAAATAGAAAATGAAAACAAAAAGATGAACTTCAAACTTAAAACCCTAAAGACGAAACACAAAAATTACCTGATAAAGAAAATGAGAACAGGGTGATGATAAAGAGAACAGGATGATGATCACGAGTACGAGGAGGATGATGATGATACTAAACAAAAAGATTTGTGTTGTAAACGAGGATGATTGTAAACAAGGAGGATGATGATGATAATGTACGTGTGTAAAATTTACTCTATAGGATTGTAAATTATTTTTTATTAAGAGAAACTAAAGGGTTTATTAAGAGAAACTATTGACAACGGTTATCCTACAAACCACCGTTGTTATAGAGTAATAACAACGGTTAAATAACACCCGTTGTAGAAAGTAATAACACTAAGACAACGGTTTATTTATTATAAACCGTTGTTGAAAGTAATAACAACGGTGAATTTCTAAAACACCGTTTTTATAGATTATGTATATTTTTTTTAATTTTTCAGATACGCGCGCGCGGTATTAAAATTTGAGGCACGAAATAAACTCATTAACTTTGCTCTAAATTAATTTATTTAACTTTGCTCTAAATTTAATTTAATTTATTTTACTTTGCTCTAAATTTTATTTTATAGGCGTAAGTTACGTTTAATTATTAGCTCGGATCGGGTTTGGCCTGGGAATCAATTCCAATCGGGTTAGATTCGGCGGGTTTGTAATTAATAACTTTATCGATCGGGTTAGTTATTAATTATTTTTAGTTTTTGATTCAATTACCTCGAATCGGGTCATTTTCTTTTTAATTAAGGAACTGGTTATTATAATTATCATGCATCACTAGTTTACCTGAAACTAATCGATCGGGTGGCCAGGCCAGCAGTTACGGATCGGGCAATCCACTTTCTAGATCAGAGCAAGCGTAGCTACGTACTTCAATTCGGGTCGATCGCTTTTGGGCAGGGTCGGGGGCACGTGTCATTATTAATTACCTCGTATATATATATGTACTACTTATTGATGATGATATATATATATATATATAATAATTAAATGATGATGACTTCCGGATCTCTAATTAACGACGCTCGTACTACAATTTGCAATAATAACAGATTCATCAATGCATATACATGCAATTCAAGTAAGCAAGCTAAGTATTATATATACACGTACGTCAATGTTTCCCAAATTAAATAATAATGATATATATATATATATATATATATGGCCTGGGGTCGATCGACTTCGTTCATCCAATTCAAGTACGCTAATAAACGGGCCGTTTTTGCATCACAAACCTGAAACTGTCCGACCCAAAATTAATTAGCTCGCTAGCTAGTATCAGGTTATTTTATTTAATTCGATAGAAATCATTATTTATTATCCGCGTGATGATTATTAAGTATCATTTTCGGGTCGGATCACTTTTAATTATTAAGTATCATTATTAGTATACCTGTGTTACTTCAAAATAACCCTAAACCCTAAACCCTAAACCCTAAACCCTAAACCCTAAACCCTAAACCCTAAACCCTAAACCCTAAACCCTAAACCCTTTTTTATATACTTCTAATAATACATCAAAATATTGAACATCAATTCAAACACTTTAAACAACATTCTTCCTCATTGATTTCATTAGGAATAACCTAGATTTTATAATAAAGTACATTACATTCATCCGACATCAAATAAATAAAGATGTTAAATAATCCGGAACAATTCCGGTTAAGTGTAAAAAGCTTTTCTCACACTGCCACCAACAATCCGGAACAATATTGATGATACTGATGACTTTCGGATCATTAACCTCGTATTTTGCAATAACATATTCAATGCCTGCAAGTACACGTCTTGCATGTGGAGATAAGGTAGGACGGGTACAGCTCAACATATCTCTTGCGGCATCCAACCTCCGAGTATAAGGCCGACGTGGGTAGACAGAGGACGACGATGATGACGACGCTTGGTTGACAAGTCGGACTGCTTCACGCCTCTTAATCGAATAATCCCTTCGATGTTCAATGGATCCTTTAATCAATGGGTGATGATCAGCGGGAACTACGGCAAGAGCCTCCTCCTCATCTGCAATCAATTTTGTAAGGGTCGTTTCATCGTTGGGAAGGTTAACTGCTGCCATTGATGATATTAATTTTAGGGTATTTATGGAATATTTAAAGGAGGGGTTTTGAGGCTGTATTTATAGAGGGGTTATGCTGCCATTGATGATGTTCAATGGATGCTTTAATCAATGCTGGTTCTGCTGTTGTTTATTCACGGGTTTGGACTGCAATATCTTTTAATTAAAAATAATAATATTGAGCAATAACAACGGTTATTGGTACAAAAACCCGTTGTTATTACGCAATAACAACGGTTATTGGTACCAAAACCCGTTGTTATTACTAACCACAACGGTTTTCGTTACCACAACCGTTGTGATAGGGTTACTGCACATTGCAGTAAATGCATTGACTGCACATTGCAGTAAATGCATTGACTGCATATTCACACATTTACTCCATCAATAACGTACTGCATGCATGTGAATGTATAGTCGTTTTGGGAACCAATGCATGCATGTGAATCAATGCCTTCATGTGAACCAATGCATGCATGTGAAT
Source organism: Heliosperma pusillum (assembly GCA_022085475.1). Lineage (NCBI taxonomy): Eukaryota > Viridiplantae > Streptophyta > Magnoliopsida > Caryophyllales > Caryophyllaceae > Heliosperma > Heliosperma pusillum. The sequence continues at coordinate 2,823 of JAIUZE010008112.1, read as the reverse complement.
AAATAACTCCAATAAATAACTCTCTATAAATACAGCCTCAATACAAGCAGGTTATCAACCACTTACAAAATTCCCAACTCTAATCAATATCATATTTGCTAAACCATACAAAATTTCCCAGCCTCAATACTAACATCAACCATACAAAATGTCTGGAACTTTTACTAAACCATATGCTTGCATCATGAAATAAATGCCTTGTCATATTGAGGGTGGCTACGTTGTGTGTAAAAGTTACAAAAAACTCCGTGATACGCTTATTCGAAATGGCTATTTAATCAGGAAGATGTGGCCAAATTATCATCGCAGGCACTTTACAGGGGAACTCGTTTTCGAGTTTGGGATGTCGGATGCTCATCGTGCGTCCGCATTCAAACTGGCAAGAATGTTTGACAAGTCCGGGCATGGGCGAAAAGATTTTATTGAGAGCACGGACCACCAGCCTGGGCCATATCTATGGGTGGCTTCCGAACATGACCGTCACCGTTTCCCAAATGGGGTCGACCTCGTTGAAGTGACCCAGGTAGAGCAGTGGGAAGGGTTGGCTCTGGCCGAGGCTGACCCGATTGATGCATATGCTCTAGTGGTGGCAGCTATCCGGGAGATTTACCCGGACTCAATTTAATTTGTTGTTGTTGTTTGGTTGTAGTTGTTTGGTTGTTTGGTTGTTGTTGTTTTGGCGCCATTTGTGTGTGACGCCGTTTGAACTTATTATTTAATAATATTAATGTTGATAAGTTAATTTGTTTTTTGACTTAAGTTTAGAAGTAATTAAACTAATTTAATTCAAAGCTATTCAATCGATAAAGCAAAATTAGAATTGAATGACATTCAGGAAATGACATTAACAAATTTGCTAATAATAAACGACATTGAATTGGTGAAAAACATAAACGACATTCAGGGAATGACATTCACAAATTCAAGAAATAGTTCACAAATTCACAAATTAAAAAATAATAAGGGAGATGATGACAGAAAAATGATCATTTCCTTTAATAGATCTTTGTGATAGAGTTTTTGTGTTGCAGTACAGTCGTATTATTAGTGTGTGTTTCCTATCTACAAATATTGACAACGGTTATCATAAACAACCCGTTGTGATAGAGTAATGACTACGGTTATAGTATCATACCCGTTGTAATTAGTAAACACTATGACAACGGTTTGTGATTAATAACCGTTGTTATTACTAACCACAACGGGTATATTTACAACAACCGTTGTTGTTGCTTACGTTTATTTTTTTTTTAATTATAATTATAAGAGACAGCAATATCATAAGTACTATACACTTCAATAATAATCAGCAGAAACCAACAAAGACAGCAATATCATAAGCACTATACACTGCAATATCAGCAGAAACCAAAACATGGAGACTGTATAATGAATGACCAAAAGCTAAATAATTTGGGAATCTTCAACAAGGACCAAAGCTAACAAAAACTAAAGACAATACCACCTCAGGATCGGGGACGTTTCTTGCCCGACATAGTTTCTTCGTTAACCCAAATACCTTCACCATGATCATCACGCATATAGATGCTTTCAATGTTATCATGATCTGTGTCAACATTGTCGAAATAAGATACAGTGGAAGAGTGATCCATTCCCTCAAACACGACATCCTGATCATTATCCCCCACCATTATCGGGTGCACCCCGTCTACTCCTTATAGATAGTACAACAGACCATTTTTTATCCATAGGATCGGTGACATAGAACACTTGTTTAGCTTGAGATCCCATTATGAAAGGATCATCCTTATTATTGCCAACCTTATCCAAATTGACCAACGTAAATCCCATTTTATCCTTTCGAACACAATTGTTGTTGTTATCAACCCAGTTACATCGAAACAGAGGTATTGTGAAATCAATGTAATCTAATACCAATATTTCTTGAATAACACCATAATAAAGGCATTTTTCCCAAATAGGGTTTTTATCTTTTGAAGTAGCAAAGTGCATTGCCTCAAATTCAGAACTCACACCACTATTTTGCATTGTGCTCAACTCATCTTGCTCGCGGGTGTAAAAAGTATAACCATTAATAGCAAAACCTCTGAAAAAAGTGGCCCTGGCATTTGGACCTAACCCAAGACGTAGTAACCTAGGAGAGATGTCATCACCATACAAATTCTTATACTCCAAGACAACATTCCTAAAGCACTCTCCAAATGTCTTCTTATGCTCGTTTGCAATCCACATCTCGCTCTTGTTTGGGTGATCGTATTTGAGCTCATCTTTGTGTTGTTCAATATAAGGTTGCACCTCATCTTCGTTGTTTAGCACATACGGATGTGCTAAATGTAACATGTCACGTGACACAATTTTTTCAACCCGGCCCCTAATACCTTTTCCGGTCATCCAGTCACTATGACGATTCTTTGGAACGCCAATTAACTCCTCAGGAGAGCGATGAGCGTAACAATATGCAAGAGCTTCGTCTAATATAGCACGTTCAGCAATACAACCTTCTGGACGATACCGATTAGATGTATAGTCCTTGTAGACTTTCATCCATCTTTCGAAAGGATACTGGTATCTCAAGTACACGGGCCCAAGGTACAAAATCTCCCTAACCAAGTGAGTGGTCAGGTGAATCATGATAGTGAAGAAAGAGGGTGGAAAATACATTTCAAAATGACAAAGAGAGGTGACACCGAGGTCCTGCAATGAATCCGCATCATCGGGATCGATGACTTTATCGCATATGGACTGGAAGAAGAGACAGAATCTGGTAATAGCATATCGTACCTTTTCAGGTAAAATGGAGCGAATAGCCACGGATAGTAATTGTTGCATCAAAGTGTGGCC